>CAIGRR010313246.1:0-10106 GCA_903798365.1 Fraxinus sp. 1973-6204 | reverse complement strand
GCAAATGTTTGTGAACAATATAGGTAAATTAATTAATGATTCTTTCATTTATCAACTGACTAGAATAAATCACGGATATATAGTTCAAAGCACTACAACAAAAAGAGTCATTTGCAATACTAAAAATGCGACATTTGTTGATAAATGTTGATTAAAGGTCTTTTGACAACATTTTAGTAAGTGAATGTTGCCATTGGTAATAATAAGTGAATTTTGGCAACGTTTTTTTTTAGAAAAATGTTGCAATANAATAAATCACGGATATATAGTTCAAAGCACTACAACAAAAAGAGTCATTTGCAATACTAAAAATGCGACATTTGTTGATAAATGTTGATTAAAGGTCTTTTGACAACATTTTAGTAAGTGAATGTTGCCATTGGTAATAATAAGTGAATTTTGGCAACGTTTTTTTTTAGAAAAATGTTGCAATAGACCCATTTTTGCAACGTTTGTTGAGTGTTGTTTTTCGCAACGGTACTAATAAATGAGTTTTGGCAACGTTTTTTTCGAAAAATGTTGCAATAGACCCATTTTTGCAACGTTTTTTGAGTGTTACTTTTCGCAACGTTTGTCAAAAAGGTAGTAGAGAATGAGGCACCCGTTGTTGTGCATTTACATGCCATTCACGATAAAGATAATGAGGAGATTGGTCCCAACCAAGGATAAGACCAAGCAATGCGAGGAGATGAAGGACCTTTAGTCAGACAGAACGACTAGGCACTTCCAACAATTACTCTTAGTGGGAGGGTTATGAGACCACCTTCAAGATACTTGCTTTATGGAAAGTCCTATTAGCCAATCTTTACGAAGCAAGAGGAAGATCCCATTTCGTTTAAAGAAACAATGGATGATGTAGACTTAAAATCATGTAAATCTGCTATGAACTCGAAGATGGAATTTATGTATTCCAACATGGTTTGGAATCTTGTGGATGCACCTAATGAGGTCAAACCTATAGGGTGCAAATGAATCTATAAAAGGAAAAGAGAAATAGATGGAAAGGTTGAAGCCTTCAAAACAAGGCTAATAGCCAGTTTTATCCAAAGAGAAGGTATCAATTACGAGGAAACCATCTCATTGGTTTCCATGCTTAAATCTATTTGAATCATTTTATTCATCGTCGTTCATTTTCATTATGATTACGAGGTTTGACAAATGGACGTAAAGACAGTATTTTTGAATAAATGTCTTGATGAGACCATCCACATAAGGCAGGCTTAGGGGTTCGTAAAAGAAGGCTATGAAAGGAAAGCTTAGAAACGGTCTATTTATGGACTTAATAAAGTGTCCAGATCTTGAAATGTCATATTTGATCAAACCATTAAGATCTATGATTTTGAATAAAATCTAGATGAGCCATGTGTATACAAGTATATACACGGAAATAAAGTAGTTTTTCTAATTCTTTATGTCCCTACAAGTGTATGTAAGGAAAGAAAGTAGTTTTTTTGATTCTATGTGGATGACATTCTACTCATTGGAAATGATGTGGGACATTGCCATATGTAAAGAAATTGTTGTCACAACAGTTTGATATAAAGTAGTTGGGAGAAGATAATTATATTTTGGGAATCCACATCTCATGAGATAGGAAAAAAAGACAAATTATCCTAAACTTAAAATATTGACAAGATATTATCTAGATTTGTAATGTGAAATTACAAAATGGGATAACTTTCTTTTTGACATGAATTAATTTATCTAAGGAGCATTTTTCCAATACTAATGGAGATAGATTACATGAAGAAGGTTTCTTATACTTTAGCTGTAGGGAGCCTCATGTATGCTATGCTTTGTACTATACCGAATATTTGTTATGCTGTGGGTATTGTTAGTAATTGTCACTCAATTTGGGACCAAAACACTAGATAGCGATGAAGCACATACTCAAGTATCTCCGGAGAACGAGAAATTTTATATGCTTGTCTATTCAAGACATGATCCAAATCTTATTGGATATACTGATTCCGATTTTCAATTCGATAGTGACTCTAGAAAGTCCACATCGAGTTCAGTATTCACACAGGGAGGTGGAACTATGGCATGGAGAAGCATCAAGCAATCTTGTATTGTTGATTCCACCATGGGGGCAGAATATGTAGATGCTGCTTGTGAAGTTGCTAAAGAAACTATATGGTTCAAGAATTTTCTTTTGGACCTTGACATGGTACCTTTAACAATGGAACCCATAACACTTTATTGCGATAATAGTGGAGCAATTTCTAACGCTAAAGAACCAAGGAATCACCAGCATGGTAAGCACATCGAGAGGAAATAACACCTTGTTAGAGAGATTGTTCATCGAGGAGACGCAACGATTCGCAAGATTGCATCATTAGATAATCTTACAGATATGTTCACCAAGAGCTTACCAGCTAAGGTTGTTGATGGGCATCTTAAGAGGATGAGTATTCTTGATGTCACATATACTTTAAAGAGCACATGCGAGATTGCTAGTTTGATGCCCTTCGAGTAGTATTTTGTGACCGACATTATGAATTAGTGAATTAATATTCGATTATTCACATGTTTTAATTTGTAAAAATAATATAAAATTACATGTTCCTATAGGATGTCACAAATTGTATACTTAATGGTTCAAGTACAATGAGACACATTTTGTGAGGTGGTCGAAATATATCATTCTCATTCATTACATAAAGTTGGATGTTTATATTGATAATATCGAATTATTCTCATTGAGATTCTTCTAGGTCTTAGGAATAAAAATAATGATGTCTTTGGTGCATATTAAACGGGGCCGCGTAGATAACTCATTTGTGATCACTAATAATGAGACTTTACTCAATTATCGAACGAGTTACCTAAATCCTGAGCAACTAATATACCTTTGATTGCTAGTTCAATTTCTTTGAGGTATTAATTAATGAAGTCATAATTAGAAGATTAATCTCGGTGCTTTGGGAATCGGAAGTAAATAATTAGAGATCATATACTTGCAAAAATAGAATACGTTTATCATCACAATGAGAAGTATTTTCTATAGACAATTTAACATGAGCTCAATAGTCCAGCGATGGGATCATTGAACTCTACATTGTGATTATAATAAGTAGGAAGTGATTTTTAATGAAGATGATTTCCCATGTCTTGGTGACAAAAATTGAGAAAAATAACAGATAATGATTTCATTACTACTCAGATTAATCTTTATGAACAAAATATTTATGATAGACTCAGTTTCAGGTGGGGTTACTTCAAACAGAGCCACATATCATTTTTGATGATAAAAATCTGGATGATAATCAAGACTTGAATCCTTCACATGATCTATAGGATTATTAGCTTGCTAGGGGGAGGGAGAGAGAGAGAGAGAGAGAGAGAGAGAGAGAGAGAGAGAGAAGACAAATAAGACCTCATTCTAGATTTCAAATTATAGATTTTGTATATGTTTTGGTTGATTCTGATCTTACTGATATAGAACCAACTTCTATTGAAGAACTTGTATCCTATAAGGAATCTTTTAAGTGGATTGCAGTTATGAAAGATGAAATGGATTCCTTACATAAGAATGAAACCTGGGATTTAGTAGAAAAACCTAAAGATTGCAAACTGATTGATTATAAGTGGGTTTACAAAATTAAGAAAGGTGAGTTAAAGTCAAATTATAAAAGATATAAGGTAAGACTTGTAGCAAAAAACTTCACACAAAGAAAGAAAATAAGCTATACTGAAATATTTTCACCTGTTGTGAAATACATCTCTATTAGAGTATTGCTTGCTATTGTAACTCAAATTGATTTAGAGTTAGAACAACTTGGAGTCTACCTTCCTACATGGTTCTTTAGATGAAACCATATATATGACTCAACCGAAATGTTTGGAAGTAAAGAAAAATGATAACTTAGTGTGCCTTTTGAATAAATCCTTGTATGGCCTAAAACATGCCCAAAGACAATGGTATAAAATATTTGACTCTTCTATACATGGTCTGGAGTTCAAGAAACATGAATATGATCCCTGTTTTTATTTCAAAAGGGATGGAGAATCTGAATTTTTCTATCTTCTTTTATATGTTGATGACATGTCACTTGCTGATCATAATTCTGTTACTCTCAATTTTATAAAATAAAAATTGAGATTTGAATTTGAAATGAAAGATTTAGAACCTACTAGAAAGATTTTAGGCATGGAAATAAAAATGGACGGAATTAATGAAAAACTATTTTTAACACAAAAATCTTATATTAAAAAGGTGGGTAAAATATTTTTCCTTCATGATGCTAAGCTTGTTAGTTTTTCTTTGTCTGCTTGTGGGAAATTATTTGCTGATCAATCACCTAAAACTGAAGATGAATTTAAAAGAACGATGAATGTACCATATGCCCATGTTGTTGGATCTATCATGTATGTAATGGTGTGCTCTAGACCTGATATTGCTTATGCTGTAAGTGTGTTAAGTAGATTTATGAGTAATTCAGATGAGCTTCATTGGGAAGCTATGAAAAATCTGATCAAATATTTGAAATGTACAAGTCAGTTAGGACTTATGTTCAAAATTGATAAAGATATTCTTAAATTGAAAGGCTATATTGATTCTGATTTTACTAGAAATTTAGACAATAGAAAATCTACAACTGCATATTTTTATGTGATAAATGATCCATGCATTAGCTGGAAGTCACAACTTCAGAAACTAGTTGTTTTATCTTCAACTGAAGCTGAATATATAGTTGCAACTGAAACTGTAAAAAAAAGGTTTATGGTTAAAAGACTTATTAAATGAATTGGAATTTATGGTAAATCAGTGAAGCTTTGCTTAGACAATCAAATTTTTAAGTAAAAATCCAATTTTTCATGATAGATCTAAGCATATAGATGTTAAATTTCATTTCATTAGATGTGATATTAATTTAATCAAAATTCCTACTAAGATAAATCCTGCTGGCGCAGATACAAAGGTAATACCACTTAGAAAATTCATTGATTATTGAGATTATTGAATCTTGAAGTTTGCAAATTTCTCTTTGCTTTGAACAGGTAACAAAAGGACATGAAGTTAAGGCGATTAAGTTTAAATCCACTTAGGTACAGTCACAAAATGCAGCAAAGGTATAGAAGTTGGGTTGCTGAATTTTGTGAGGCCCAAAATGTCTGCCTATCTGCTATCGGTTGGATTATTATTATGGGGCATTTGTAGGCCCATATATTGATCCAATAAGTAGAAGAATCTAGAAATTAGTTGAATTAAGTTTTTTTAAAATTGGAAAGGCATTTTTTAATAGATGACTGACATGTGGCTGAATATGCACCGTTGGATGATATAATTGCCCTTGTTTAATATAAATGTTGGTTGATGACTTTAGGGTCTGATTATTGGAAATGTAGCTGCTCTCTCTCTATTCTTCATCTTATCTGTATATTCTTTGGAGTGATTTTCTCTGTACATACCGAGTGTTATTGTATTGGAGAACATATTAGTGGTGTTCTCTTTTGTGAGATTAAACGATCTTGAGAAGATTTCTGTAATTGTGAGAGATCTAAGAGCTTTGTGTTCTTGTAATCGGAACTTTGCCTATTTTTGCCGGTGCTAGTAAATTTGAGCTTAATCCTAACGGTTGCTAAATCGGGAATTAGGCATTAGATAGTGGTCGCGGAACTTTCGGGGCCTTTGGCCAAAAACTCTTTGTGTTCGTTTATTTCTTGTTATTTTTACTTTGTGCATTTGGTTTTAAAACGTCGAGTTATCAAGTTTTGAGAATCTGGGACCAACACAAGCCAAAAATAATAAATAATAACTACCCTACCTGCATTACATTTTAATAATAAAAAATCATCACCTTATTTGTATAAAAATTCTTCCTTGATTTCTTCCGTTCTAGATTGGATTGCAATGGACACTATTACGTTGTTATACTCACTGGCGGACCCAGGGGGATCCTGGGAGGGCACATGCCCCCAACTTTTCAGATTTTTTATTTATTTATAAAATCATGTTTAGTATCAATTGAAATCTAAATTTTAATCTAAATCAAAGTTAACAATTAATTTTAATAATATATTTCATGAAATCCATTACTGTTTAACTTTTATCAAAATTTACTAAAAAAATGATTTTAGTCTCCACCAAACAAAGGTAAAATCACAATAAATTTGAATTTCAATAATATGTTAATTTTAAAAATTCTCCGACGATCGTACACTAATCGAATCTACAAATTGTTTATATCATTCTAAAACTTATTTCGAGAACTACATTATGGGCATATCAAATGGTCCAAACAGATATCGAAAATAGTTAAAAATACGTTAAACGGAAATTTTAAAGAAAGACGTCTAACTCGCATTTTTTTTAAAACAAAATTTAAATATTTCATTAACATTTATTATTTTTGCGATACAAATTTCTCAATGTAATTTTCATCATTTTATTAGGAAATTTTATATGGAATATGATATTCAAAATTTTACATCCGAAAAAATCATATCCCATGTAAATTTTCAGATGCAAAATTATATAGGGTATGATTTTTTTGGATGTAAATTTTCGATTGTAAAATTTCTCCCAACTTCTTTGCAAGTCCGATTGTACTCCCTAACTTTAAAGTTCTGCGTTCACCCCTGGTTATACTGTCGAGTCCTGCGCACAAAGTGGCTTCTCTTCCTCAATTTCTTCAGTGTCATCAACAATGGATGATCCAGTGAGTTCTTTGGCTTTCTTGGATTCAAATTCCCAATCTGTAAGAAGCAAAACCACCATCATTGTCACCATACATGACGCTTGTGCAGCCAAAAGTCCTAGCCACAGCCCTTCAAAATCAAAGTTAAGGAAGAACCCTAAACCTACTGCCACCGGCATTCCGACAAGGTAGAAGCATCCTAAATTAATGTTTGCTCCAACTTTAGGCCTCGCTGTTCCCCTCAACACCCCACAGCCTGTTGTTTGTGGGCAGTTTCCAAGTTCACAGAGTCCTATAATTGGTAAAACTAATGATGTCAATGCAATAATCTCTTTGTCATGAGTGAAAAGTTTAGCCCAATTGTTCCTTACTGATACTGTGAAAAACAGTGCTGAAAACCCTAGTATGAAGCTGCTGGAGAGGCCTACAATAGCTGCACGTTTCGCATTTTCTGGCCGGCCGGCGCCTATTTCATTGCCTACTCTGGTTGAAACGCTGAAGCTAACAGAAGATGGGAATATGTAGATTAATGCAGTGGTTTGTATCAAAATCCCCATCGAAGCAACTGTTGCCTTAGGGTTCAACAATAATCCACAGAGCAATATCATGATTTCGTACCACCACCATTCGAGACAGACAGAAATGCAGCTAGGAATGGCCAAATTCAGTAAGTATTTCCAGTCCTTCAAGCACTCCATGGATAGCCCTCCCCATGTTTTCTCATAAATTTTGGAGAAAAATATGTAGACAATTAATGATCCGACAAGATTGAAGTTAGTCCAAACACCACTTAGTGCAACACCTTTGATACCTAAACCAAGCCTTGAAACAAGAAGATAATTTATGGGTATGTGGAGAAGAATTGAAAAGACAGCACAAAATGTTAAAGGCAAAGTTATAGATTGTGCTCTAAGGTAGATTCTTAAAGGGTGTAGTAAAGATTGAGCAAAAAGATCAGGAAGTGAATATAACAAGTATGCTTGAGCTTGTGTTGCAATGGATTCATCTTGGCCACATAAGAGTAAAATATTTTTCATGTTGACCCACAAAACAGATATTGGAAATGAAGTGAGAATAAGTAAAAGGATTGTTTTTTGCAAGCTAAGGCCAAGAATTTTGTACTTTTTGGCGCCAAAAGCTTGTCCACAAATGGGCTCCATTCCCATGGCTAAACCGGAGAGGATCGAGTAGCCAGTGATATTAGCAAAACCAATGGCTAAAGAACCTCCGGCTAAGGCTAGGTCGCCAAGCACGCCAAGAAACAACATGGAAATCATAGAGCGAGAGTAAAGTAAAAGGCCAGTTAGGATCATGGGGAGGGCTATTTTTGCTATGGATTTGTATTCCCGAATGGCTTGAGAAAGATGTGTAGTTTTAGGGGGTTTCTTGGTTTGTTGATTTGTGGGCTTTTCAGGTTGTTTTTGGTTAGATGTTGGGGTTTCGGGAATCAAAGAGATGTTGTCTGAATTGCACTTGCAAGACAGTGGCGTGGATGTTTGCTGACACATTTTGTACTCTGTGTGTGTGTGTGTGTGTGTGTGTGTGTGAGAGAGAGAGAGAGAGAGAGAGGAAACAAATGTGTATTTTGGATCTCTCTGTGTGTGAGGGGAGGAAAGAGAGATTATGGGGGGTTTGAGTAGGGTAATCAGCAATGGATATGGTGGCTTTATAGTGTTTCATTAAACGGCCTTTTCCGGGCCGGTCCGGGCCGGATTGACTCACTTTTGAGTTTTGAGGTAAATATGGTTGTCTTGTCATGACAACCAGCCGACAGTGGCCAGCAACAGTGTCTGCTAATCTAATTTTTTTGGTTCAACTAAGATTTCACACTATTATTTTGTGACTTTGTAATTGTACCTAAGTCAAACACTGATAATAAATTAGTAAAAAGTAATTAATTGGGACCAACGTGATACTCTCGTAAAACGTTAGAAAGTTAATCAAGTATTTGAGCTTATTCTTTGAGAAGAAGTGGCATTTTGCTTTTTTGTCAAAACTAATAGTTTTCTTGTCCATAATGCAAGGAAAAACTACTAGGGTTAAAGAATTTATAAGCAGAAATTAAGTACATTTTGTTGTGGCACGGCACTAACTTGCTTACTTAACTGTCCAAAATTATGTTCTTTTTTCTCTTACCTAATATTTGAGTTCTAGGAATTGTTCTAATTAAGTAAACTTTTATTTTTTCCTATGTTCTGTTTTCGCCACATGTGATGAAAAAAGATCGAAGCAATAAAACGATCATAAAAGTTAAGAAATTTGAATTTTTACTTTTGTTTCTCCTAATTACTAATTGGATCCAATTGATCTGCTAAGAAGATTCTTCGAGTTGATTAATATTCAAATAAGAAAATTGAAAACAGGGGATTGCTGTCAATCTAGAAAAATCATAACATAAGCAGCGTGATTGATTGGGAATTTTTGCAAGCCTAATCTAGAAGTTCTCACATTGATGTCAATTACCCATTTCATACCCTAGATGGTACTGTACAAAGGTTTCGAGGGTCCATGTTGATGTTCATTATGGATCATATCGTATGCATTTAAAACAATAATGTATTCAAGTAAGAGAAATGTCTTCTCATTCTAGAAATATTATTATTTAAGAGTTTGTGATCGACAATTCACACATATGTAATCAAGGAATTGTCATGTTGACGTCACTTAGCCAACCCTCGGGTCAATGATGATTGACAAAAAAAGTCATTTTGGTTTGAATGGGGGTTTCAAACCAAATTAGGGTTTTATTGAAGTCTTGTAAAATAAAGAATTTTGATATTTAAGTTCTATGTTTACACCTTATAAAGTCAAAAGAATCAGCAGTAACAGTGTTTTCAAGCCAAGTGGCGGGCAGTTCGTGAATCACAAACGGCGAGTGGGTAGGTCCTCCTTTTTAAAATGGCCCAAAATGGGCCCAACTTTAATTAGAGAAAGACAAAGTTTTGGTCAAACAAACGTGTGGAAAACTATTAATCGAATTAAGCAATTTTGCATGTTGTTCATAAAACTTTTAAATTATTTGGAAAAAAAGGGAATACGAATAGAATTGACAATAAATTAAATAAATTCTTGACCGAAGATTCGTTAGCTGAACTAAATAAAAAATCAAATGATTAAACTGTTATAAGCCGAAATTGCAACAGTGAAGTGTGAGGGAATATATTAGAGATGAAATATATGTTTATTTTGTATATTAAAAGAAAAACCTTAAATATTTTACATAAATTTAAAGAAAATGTCAAGTGTTGTGGAGTACCTCTGATATGATCTAGGATAGGTCCCGGGTGATTGAGAGTGCAATGTTCATTGAAAACTGGTTAAGCGCGCGTTCGAGGCTATTTGGGGTTGATAAGTGCATTTTGTGCACTTATTCGGGGTCATTTTACTAAATTTTTGTATCGTTTTATTATTGAATTGTACTTAACTTTGGCTATTTGTTATCCTATTTCAGTTTTGGACCTG
>CAIGRR010313232.1:0-13159 GCA_903798365.1 Fraxinus sp. 1973-6204 | reverse complement strand
AAAATTCCCATCTTATCTATCAAATGTTTAAAACGAAATCCTCCTAACGCCTTTGTCAAAACATCTGCCAACTGATCCTAAGATGGAACGTGAAGCATTTTAATTTTCCCAAGTTGAACCTTGTCTCTCATAAGGTGACAATCAATTTCTATATGCTTGGTTCTCTCATGAAAATTGGGTTGCTGGAAATGTGAATTGTAGACTTGCTATCACAGAATAGTAAAGCAGTTCTATCATGTTTGACACCAAGATCATTAAATATATTTTTTAGCCAACTTAACTCACACACAGCTGCAGCCATGGACCTGTACTCTGCCTCTGTTGATGATTTGGAAACAGCAGGTTGTTTCTTTGATCTCCATGACACCAATAAGTTGCCTAGGAAAACACAGTATCCAGTTATAGACCTTCTAGTGTCTGAGCATGCTGCCCAATCTGCATCGCAAAACCCTTTAAGAACCATGTCTGATTTACTCTCAAACATCAACCCCTGTGTTGGTGTTCCTTTCAGATATCTGAGAACATGATGAACAGCCTCCAAATGTGGCTGCCTTGGTGACTGAAGAAAGTGGCTGAGTACCTGTACGACATATGATAAGTCTGGTCTTGTTATAGTTACATATAAAATCTTGCCTATTAATCTCCTATACATGCTGGCATCCTCAATGAGCTTTCCCTGATCTTTACTGAGTTTTAAATTTTGCGGCAAAGGAAATTTTACAGGTTTTGCACCAAGATACTCTGCATCAGACATCACATCTAGAGCATATTTTCTTTGATTAACTGATACTCCATTGACTGATGTTGCTATTTCCAGCCCCAAAAAGTATTTCAAAACCCCTAGGTCTTTCAGTTTAAATTGCTCATTCAACTCTTTCTTGAAGTGTTCAATATATGAAAGGCTATTGTCTCTTATGATGATATCATCAACATAAATGAGTAAGGTAGTAAATGATCCCTCTTCTTGTCTGCTAAACAAGGAATAGTCAGATTTTGATTGTCTAAACCCCTGATAAATAATGTATGAAGTGAGCTTGGTGTTCCATTGTCTAGACGCCTGCTTCAGTCCATAAATGGACTTGTTTAATCTGCAGACAAGTTGTTCTCCACACTCTCCCTGCTGCTCATACCCCTTAGGCATCCACATATAAACCTTTTCATCAAGGTCACCATGGAGGAAGGCATTGTTTATGTCCAATTGATGAAGATGCCAACACCTATGAGCAGCCACTGCTATTAATGTCTTCACAGTAGTTAGTTTAGCCACAGGCGAGAATGTCTCTTCATAGTAAAGTCCAGCTTGTTGCGTGAATCCTTTAGCAACAAGCCTGGCCTTCTTCCTTTCCTCAGTACCATTAGAATTGAGTTTAACTTTAAAAACCCACTTGCAGGCAACATGCTTTTTATGTGCAGGCAAGTGAGTCACTGTCCAAGTGTTATTTGACACTAAAGCCTTATATTCAGCCTCCATAGCCTTATACCATTATGGACATTTAGTAGCCTCTTCAAATGATCTAAGCTCAGATATGGTAGATAAGGCAAGAGAATACCTTTTGTGAGCAGGTGACAACCTGCTATAATCCAGAAACTCAGCAATATGGTATTGTTTGCCAGCCAAATGATCTTTCTTCATGAATTTAGATTGGAAAGTAGGTACCTAAGAGGCAAGACTGCAATGGTAATCTTGAAGATAGGCTGGAGCTCTTTTGAGTCATTTGATTGTCTGATAGGAGCTTCAGGAGTGAAAATAGGTGAAGAACTGGAGCCGTGACCACGTGTATAAGGAGAATGAGAAGAATTGATGGGAGAATGAATAGCATCTGAACTAGGATTGATAGGAGAATGAATAGCATCTGAACTGTTATTATTAGAATTTTGAATCAATATATCAGATGATGAAAAGTCATCATTCTGTGCTGGAAAGAGAGATGAACCAGAGGATAAAGAGACATCAGATTTTGATAATGAAGCAAGAAATTTAGGATGATGGAAAGGGAATATAGTCTCATGAAATTTAACATCTCTAGAAACAAAGATTGTATTATTTACAAATTGTATAACTTGAATGCTTTCAAGCTAAAAGGGTAACCCAGAAAGATGCAAGGAATGGCTCTAGGGTCGAAGTTGGTACGATTTCTTTTGATATTGGAAGCATAGCATAGACATCCAAATACCTTGAGATGTGAATAAGAGGGTGATGTTTGATATAGCATCTCATAAGGTATCTTATTTCCAAGAATCAAAGTAGGAGTTCTATTTATTAAATATGTAGCAACAAGAATTGTTTCTCCCCAAAATTTATGAGGCAAATTAACCTGGAATTTGATGGCTCTAGTAACATTTAGAAGGTGTTGATGCTTTCTCTCTACTACCCCGTTCTGCTGAGGTGTTTCTACACAACTTAGTTGATGGATAATCCCATTAGATTGGGAAAAAGCAGCCATGCGGAATTCAGATCCATTGTCAAATCTGAGAATTTTTATTTTAAAATCAAAGTAAATAAGAATCATTTGATAAAAGGAATGAATTATATGTCTGATTTGAGACTTATCCCTCATTAAGTAGGTCCAAGTCATTTTGGTATGATAATCAACAATGGTTAAGAAAAAACGAGAGCCATCCAATGAAGGAACTGAGTAGGGTCCCCATATGTCGCAATGAATAATATCAAATCTTCTAAGGGCTCTAGTTTCACTTCTTGGGAAGGATAATCTATGCTGTTTGGCTATAGGACATACAATACAATGTAAATGCTTATTGAAATTGATAGTAGGAACTAGATTGTGCAAGACAGATAACTTCGAATTAGGGAGGTGTCCCATACGACAGTGCCATAGATCAATGTCAGAATTTATATTGATATCACTTATGGAATTACAAGAAAATTGTTTATAATTATTACACTTTGATCTAAGATCAGAATTGCAAATGGAACTAGGAAAAATAGGCTAGCTAATTTTAGAGACATCAGTATGTTTAGTTTCAGATTTTGCACAACTGAATAAAGGTTTGTTTTGAACTCTCTGAGCAGGAATTTGAAAGGCATACAGTCCATCCTCAAGTTTGCCCATTCCAATCATCGTCCATGTCAAAAGATCCTGGACAAAGCAATATTGATGCAAAAATATCAGAAAACAATTATGTCTGAGGTCAATTTACTGGCTGAAATCAAGTTGAATGTGAAACCAGGCACCACTAATACTAAAGTCAGAATCAGCGTATCTGATAATCTGACCTCACCAACATGTGTAGCCTCAACAATTTCACCATTAGGCATTTCAACAGCAGCTTTAACCTTATGAGATATAGAAGTTAAATACCAAATAGAACATACCATATGTTCTGAAGCACCAGTATCCATGATCCACTTTGCAGCACCAATTTTAGTTTTAGAAGGAAGGTAATTACCTGAAAATGCAAAAGCATCTGGAATAGAATAGCCAGGTTTTGATGTATCCTGAGACTTTGACTGAGTTTGTAATTGAGGAACATTGGTTATCTGTCCTTTCATTTGTGGCACCAACATTGCCAGAACTTGTTTACATTGATATGGAGTGATTTTGAGGTTTGAAAGAGATTCCATCACATTTTGTGAACCATTATCAGAAGATTGTCCAACAGCATTGGCTACAACATTTCTGCCTCTAGCAAAACGGTATCCAGGAGGATATCCAACAATTTTGAAACAATTTGCTTTAATATGTCTAGCCATACCACAATGACTGCAAATAGGCTTATCTTTTCTCTGATTTTGAATAAATCTGATATTCCTTTGCACTCCATTAAATCCTTGTCCAACATTATTAGCTAATGCAGCTGTTACAAAACTCTGTTGATGTTTTGTGACAACCTCTTTCTGCCTCTCATCTTGCAAAATTAGTGCGAATACTTTATTTAAAGGAGGTAAAGGATCCATCAGCAAGATCTGGCTCCTTACTGCAGAGTAGCGTTCATCTAAGCCCATTAGAAATTGCATAACCTGATCCTCCTGCCTATAATCAGATCCACAAACATTAGGCCTATAGTTATCCAGTTCCTCCCATAATCCTTTGAATTGATTGAAGTAAGAGTTAACTGAACTATTCTCCTGTGAAATAGTGGAAATCTGCTTCTTTAATTCATAAATTCGAGGTTCACTGCCTTGGCTATAACGATCCTTCTGCTCAATCCATATCTCCCTAGCTGAATCCTTGTGCATCACACTAGGATATAATTCTTTTGGAATGGAATTGATGATCCACGAAGACACCGCATGATTACATCTTCTCCAGGCGCTATGTAACGGATCATCAGATTTAGGTTTAGTGATGGTTGCATCAATAAATCCTTCCTTGTTTTTGACGCTAAGAGCCCTAACAACAGCACGACTCCATGTCGCGTAGTTATCCTCCGCAAGCATAACAGAAATTAGCTGCATACCTGTGTTATCACCATAGTGCAGGTAGAATGGATTATTCAGATCTGTAATTGATCCACTATTAGTTGAATTAACTTCTTCCCCAACTAATTCTCCAACTGAAGATACTTGAGCTTCCATCGTAGCAAGCTTCAAAGCTCTGATACCATGTGAAAATAATAGACAAAGAAAGGTCAAGAAGAAGGATATGGCAGGAAAAATGGTTATCCCAATTTCTTACTCAATCCGTGAGTTATGTACAGTGTAATTATATTACCACTACAAAATTTAGTTACTGTGGTGTACTCATCCTCCCTATTTTACTCATCATATTTATCAATCATTTATGTCCTACAAATCAATGAATACGAAGCAAACGTTACACAATTAAGCAAATATAAATCAAACTCATTAATTAAACAGCACATAAAGAGTTCAACCATGGATGATTTCAACAAACATCACAAAGATTGGATACCTTCACCATTGTCATTGGCTTAAAGAATAATAAGGACATATTTGATCAGTGTAAACAAAGTTGAATGCACCAAAATATCTTCATTCCCACTGACTGGTGCCATGCTGAACATCACATTAAAGGTTTACAGTGACTAGTTCCTTAAATTCTGTTTCCTCAAGCAACTGGATATTTATAATCAACTTTTATATGTACAGACTAGATACACTATACTTATCAACACATGAAAAAGGAATTCTCTACTTGAGTAGTATTGCTGTCGATGGAAAAGCTTAGAAAAATTAGGTTTATTGATTTTTAATTTTCAAACTTGACAAATAAATTGAAAAAACTCATCCGTAAATTATGGTCAAATATAGTATAAATTCATTTACAATGAAAAAAAGAAAATTATCTTGCCACCGTGGAAGAAAGCAAAAGTCGTCGAAATAGCTATGAGCAATGAGATGTTAAGGAAGAAGAAAGAAAAAAATTATGTTTTATATTTGTGGTGTAACAATAATTTATTAAATTTAAAAGTATAGTAAAATCCTAATTATGTAATTTTACTTAAGGATATTTAAGTAAATAAAAAAATTGTGGTGCATTTAATAAAATTTGTAGTGGTAATATTTTAAAAATATACACAAGATCTTAAGGGAAAAAAAAAGAGAGAAATGAATTAGGTTTTATATTTGTGGTGTAACAATAATTTATTTAATTAAAAAATATATTAAAACTCTAATTATGTAATTTTACTTAAGGATATTTAAGTAAATAAAAAAATTGTGGTGCATTTAATAAAATTTGTAGTGGTAATATAATTACCCTTTATAGAAAAGAAATGAAAAACGAAATGACAAAAATGACCTCAACTATTTACATAATTTCTAATACGAACTTCTAAACATATTTATCAACGGATATGTCCCCTCACTCCACTTCGCTCCACTCGGGCATCGCCCTATTTATTTCAGTATCCATGTGTTCTTCTCTATATGAGCCACATACACAATATAAATCTTTATGCAAGTATAAAGTATGTTATCTCTTTTGTTTTTACGCTAGACGTGGACTCTTTTAAGTTCTGCTATTATTATGTACTGGCTAATGTCTGTGATTTGCTGGACAACTTGTAAGAAAACATAGATTCTACCTTGTTATTTTATATATCATGAAACTTAAAACTTTTCTTGTGGGAATCAGGTTGGATTGGATTCTTCCGCATTGTGTGGCTGGTGACAAAGAAAAGCACAAGTCTAGCCAAGCATTCACTTTATATTACAGGATCAGCAATTTCATCTTACTTTTCTGCTAGGCATGTTTCACACCACCCTGAATCGAGAAAATTCGGATGAAGAGCTGCTGCGGAATGGAGTTTTTACTATGTAGATATGTACAGTGCCTACTTAGACGACTATGTTTGCATTGCATTACCTTGATGATGATGATGATGTTGCTAGAGATTATCTCTTGTATGCAAAGAAATGGACCTAGTTCTAGTCAGTGCTAGTTTTTCTTCTCTAAGGTACCTTTTTCCTTGTACTCGTAGACATATGTGTGCATATATAAGGTCTTTACTGGTTGAATTATGGTGCTTATTTTTAGTACAGTTTCGCGCTCCTAATAAATGAAGAGTAAATGAAGGTCAAATGTTTGGTTGAAAATGAGTGAGGTAAAAATAATTTTTCAAAAATGGTGGCCAAACAGGGTGAAATGGTACCAGAAATAGAAATTAGACAACTAGATTAAATAGAATAAATAAATGGATTTATATTTATTCTTTCGAGATGGATACGTTAGTTGAGAACAATGTGAAATACTTGTGTTGTGTCCCAGTGGCGGAGGGAGGTGGGGTCCTTTGCCCCATTGAGATTTGATAAATTTTTTTTTGCCCTTCTAATTTCCTTTTAATATTTCTATAGTTTGTGTTCACTTCGATTTATTCTTTTTATTAGCCATAGAACTCATCTTTGTCATTTCACAGCTATTGGCAACAAGGGCAGATCCAGGAAATTTTTTCAGTGCAGGCAGAATTAAAAAAAAAAAACAATATAACAAATCTATGATATAATAGAATAAATATACCATGCAACTTGCAAGTTGTTCATTTGTGGAGAATTACGATGATGGTGACCACCATGTGCAGAACGGGTAAACATAGTGAAAGAACAAGCTGAAATGTTGTAGTCAGTGGTCAGTCAACAGATTATCTCAAAATACCAAGCAAAATTATCTCTCAGCATCGCTTGGTTTCAAGATTTTCTCCAAACTCAACCATCCTAGTTCCTACACCCTCTACTGGTTGAGAATATATTTGGCATACTTACATGAATGCCAGCCATCCTTTATCGAGTAGCCTTGACTATTCTAGAACCCTTGCTGTTAAAATCTACTTTCATAGCATAGAGTTCAAAGATGAATTGAAATTATGATTTCACTTTCTATTTATTTTACAGGAAGCCAGGAAGCAAACCTTCTTGCCTATATCCATTAAGAAAAGTAAAAAAATGTTCAATAAGCAATAAACGAAAGATTAACAAAAAATTTCTTGGTTTTCTAGTATAGACTCTTATTCAATTAAAGGAATATATATGTTTGCCAATAAATTAAGACTTTTGACAATGAAGGAGCAAGAATTGAAGAAAGTGAAAAATCATTTGGAATAGTACAAACATGCTTCATTGAAAAATAATGGTAGTGACAACTTTAGAACTACAAAACTAAGTTGAAGGCACTGCAATAGCAGCAGAAAAATCAATAGCAGATATATACCAACAAAAAATGAAACGACGGAGTAGAAGGAGAAGATTAAAAAAAAAAATTATCCGATAATTACCTCCTTCAATTGATACCCATGGCTTCTTCAATTTCATCGATTTCATGAATTTGGAACCTTGTTGTTTTGGTGAAAATTGGGGATTTCAATTCGAAAAATTTCAATTCTTAGTGGGGAGTTCGGAGTTAGGGAGACGTGAGTGGTTTTCCATAAAGGGAATACATAAACCAGATTTTTAGTATACACCATTTCAAATTTAAGGAGATTTCAAAAATAAGGGTTTCATTAAAATTTATTTATGATTTAATTAATTAATTATATATTTAATTAATAAATCTATAAATGTCACAGATCTATGCAATTTGGCCACAATTCAAAAATTTTATAGGCCATAGTTCGTTCATCGGTCACAAGTTAAAAATTTAAAAGTCACAATTTGTTCGTCGGTCACAAATCGCAAAATTTATAAGTTACATAACTTATTTTACGATCATAAAACATCAAAATAATTGGTTACAAATTATTTCGAGGTCACAAATTAAAAATTTTATACGTCACAATTTAATTCATTGGTGACGGATCAAAAACTTATAGATCACAATTTACCGATAGGTCACATGTTTCCAAATTTCTTAGTCACAAATTATCGAAATTTAAGGTTACCAATTAATAATGAGTCACAATGAATCAAAATGTCGACCACACACACTAAACACCCCATCCTCGTCCCGATCCTCCACCAATATTTGGTCACAAATACTACCCCACCTCCGCCATCGCCACAACACCACCCAAATCACCACCGCCGCTCCCGTCACAATACCACCACAACAACGTCACAATAAAAACAAAAAACAACCACACCACAACACCAAAAAAACCACCACCACCGCCATTCACCCCGCCAAAACACCGCCGCAACCACTGCCACAATAACAACAAAAAACGACTAAAACATATCCATCGCAAATCCCCCACTACCACAAATCCACAACCACCAACACCAAAACCATCAACATAACCACCAACACCCCCATCGACACCACCACAACACCAAAACCACCACCAGATTTTTCCACTCTACAAAAAGACGTCTCTACATAGCGGCTCCGGCTAATCAAATCAAATCGAAGGAGAATGAAATCCCTAAAATACCACAAACTCCTTCCCCAAATTTATCTTATATCGACTACCAAAATGCTCTAAACACCTCCCCATATTTTTCTGCTACAGTGGCGGGTGCACCACCGGACAGCACTGCTGTGAGTTCGCAGCAGTCTCGTCACTGCCGTTCGACACCGCTGCGAACGACAAAGCTCACAATGCACGGCGCCGCCAGCCAGTAGATCCGTAGAGAGGTTGGGGGAAGACAAAGAGAGAGGCTGGGAAGAGTGAAATATAGGGTCAAAGACAGAGAGAGGTTGGGAAGAGAGAAATCTCCTCGCCGACCAGTAGATCGTAGAGAGGTTGGGGGAGAGAGAGAGAAAGAAGAAAAAAGGGAAATAACTAGAGTTTGGTTATGGTAGAAAATGGTGGGTTGAATATGTAGAATAATTTAATTTTTATAATAATATTATTAATATTTAAAATTTTATTTATATCTGATTTTTGAAAAGAAAACTTTTAAATTTGAATTTTGATTTGTATAGTTTAAAACTAGAGGTGGGAGTAATTTCCTCTTCCATAAATTGGAATTCTTGCCAAGAAAGGGATTAGATTGGGCATGCTTCTAAGTTCTATCTTACAATTTGGGCCAATTATTTGGCCTACTTTTTTTTAAGTTACATTTAATAACGGGCTGCTGAAAAAATTGGGGCGACCCAAAGTCTAGTGCATGCCGATGCCTGCACTGGACCTTTATTGGGTCCGCCCCTGATTGGCAATACTAGAAGACTCTTCCATACTTAACTTGATCATTACAACTCCACCTTGGTGTGACTCCAATACTACCGCTCCACCTTGATGGGACTCTATCGCCACAGCTCCACCTCAAATGTTTGCCATTCATTATAGTCAATGAATATTTCTTCACATTCTCATACAAGCTCATGTAGAATATTCAAAACCCAATACGTATAGTGCTTTAATTCTTGGAATGTGCATAAACCTTTTAGGATTAACCATTTTGCTAGACAAAATTTGACATCTTCGTTGACATCCTCTCACATTGTGAAGGGATCCATGAGGGACCCATATGAATCAAAAAAGAAAAAAAATCCCCCCACCCCTATATTGTGAGGGGGTTGTCAGGGAGGGTGTCAAATCCTCCCGGCAGCCCAGTATTGTTCAACTTTTTAATGTTCACACCGCTCTGTCAAATATCTTCACTATCAAAACAGTACTCGTACCATTAATTTCAACTTTCTCATTGTCAGCCACCATAACATTATGCAAATTACACGACTTTTAATTTTCATATAACTCCTTTTACAAGCAAATCTAGTACGAACATCCCATAACTAAAATTCAAGAACTCACCAGGCTTCCATAAATAGCAACAAACAAAAAATCATCTTCAAGACAAAAGTCATCATCAACCACGTTCATCGAATCTGAAGCCCCTTGAGACTCTTAGTTCTTTTTCGCTTCAAGATGTCTCTCCACTCATGACATATGTCATTTCTGGTGACAATAGTAACAGTCATCTCATATAGTACGGAATTGAGAATGATTACAGCTTAAATCAAAATTACTTTCTCGCGATTCACCTCAATCACACCAGTCTCAGACTTTGCAAACAATATTTCATTCAAACTTTTTAATGTTGAGTGTCCCCAACATAGCAATCAAAATGTTGTTCATGGTGAAAATAGATTTTTTCAACTATCGAAGTGGTCAGGGATGTCTCATATGACTTTGCAAGGAGTACATCAAAATTATCACCTTATCCCTAACATTAGTATCGTCAACCATCCTTAATTTATATAAATTAGTCATCTATAATCTATATGTTTGGGACTTAAAATAAATAAATAAATAAAATACTCTTCTTAAATTTTCCATAACTTCGAAGGAGATTTCTCATTCAAAACACTAACGCTTCACCTCGAGAGCAAGAGCCAATCTATTGTACGAATTGTCTTCATTTCCAATTCTTCCCTGTCTCTTTTGTCCCTTGTTGCCTCTTACCATTTAACGCTTTGTGAAGTCCATGCTGTACGAGAATGTCTTGCGTAGTACTTCGCCAATATCAAGACGCTTCACCTCGAACTTCAAACTTCCCGTAATCTTCATAGCAATACCCCAGAGTTTGAATCTTTACCTTTGACGCCACTTCTTATCCCACCAAATGCAGCTAAAACAAGAAAAATACAAAAATTAAGATGAAAAGAGAAAAATGCAATTTTAATGTGGTTCAGCAAATCGTTATAGATCACTGAAGAAGAAGACTTTATTAGCTGAAAATTCTCAAAATGAAATATTTTTCTCACTCTTACTACTTTTTTTCTTACTTTTCTTGGTTAAAAGTAAGGATAAATTTTGTATTTAAATGTAAAATATTTTATTGTGTGAATGTGATTGAAAATAAGCACGTAGAAAAAAATTTGAAAATAATAATTGTCAAACAGGGACTAAATCTTTTTTCAATTAAAACTCATGGTTATGTTAGGACTTTAATTTAAATTACTACTCAAACTACTACTTTTAATTCTACTAATTTGAGCAAATCCAACCAATAGTTATTCAAGGTTTGAATAAGCAATAGGATATGATATTGCAAAGAACAAAGAGAAGAAATATGGAATTATGCTTGAACTGTATAAAAATATATCATTTTCTAATAAAAATGCACAATAAATTTATTATATTATAAGAATATAACGAATTATAGTATGCGTGGGTCGTTTTGATAGCACATTTAGTCACTATTTTTTAAAAAATTCTCATTTTTCGATAGCCATATTTGTCACAAAGCTGAAAGGTTTGGCTTATCTCAATATTATTAGATTGTTGTGAATATTATTAGAGCAAAGTCATCAATTAATTTCACATATTGTGCTTGGGAATACCGTGGCGTGAACCCATAGTCCTCAAGATTTTATTAAATAATTTATAATTACGAGCACATCACATTCGGCCTTGATGATAGGCATGATACTTGGCAATCATCCATCGCAAGCTCATGTAATATTTCGGATCTATTAAAAGTTACTCTACACAAGTCATGTATTGTGTAATGCCATACTTTTTTCTGAAAATTAATAAAGTTGCTGAAATACATCATCTTCTTTATTCTCCTTATTCTCTCATATTCGAAACAAATACGTACATAATAAAAAATCAATGAAATGCTATGAAAAATCACTCAAATCCCAAGTTTTCCCCGCCATTTCGGTCTATTTTCTGTATCCGGTTGGCAGGGGGTAAAGCGATCATAGGGCGTCCCTATGATAAACACAAACAATGTAGAAATCAAACCTAGAACTATAGAAAACAGAAAAAAAGATATTTTGGTTACCATGTGTAATAATAATAATATAATCAACGATGATGGAATATTAAAAAATTAGCCAACATTCAGCAATAAATCTAAGTTCAGTAGTTTATGGATTTTGAAACTCAAATTTGAGGCTAAAATTGTAAGGTTTGAAGCCTCAAGAAAACGCGGAAGNGAATATTAAAAAATTAGCCAACATTCAGCAATAAATCTAAGTTCAGTAGTTTATGGATTTTGAAACTCAAATTTGAGGCTAAAATTGTAAGGTTTGAAGCCTCAAGAAAACGCGGAAGCAATCATATATTCACCAAGAACATAAAGAATGATTTACACAAAGTTGAATAAAAAATTACAATGGACTCAGAATTTTCACAAAGTCATTGTACCCGTCTGTACAATCTTGAACCGGCCACAAACTACACAAACCCTAAGGAATTAATCCAAAAAGCTACTACAATGGAAACCGTTGAACAAATCGATCTACCACTCTAAAATCCCCCTTTCACAAAGATAATATCACAAAGATAAATTTACTAAGAACAATGATTAAAACCAATGTTTTAATCTATCACAAAGAAGAAATCATGGAGGAAAAGAATGGGCAGAAGCACGAAGCAAGAATTCCCCATAACCATTTCTCACGCACAAAGCTGAAAAGAATCTCTCTGTTTTATGCACAAAAGCCAGAGACAAATATTGGGAATTAATTCTCACAAGAAAGGTCAGGCTAGTATATATATAAAAGCCCAACAAATTCAGTCCACTAATAAACCTTCTACATGGATGGTCCAGCAAGAATATATAAAGACCAACCATCAACCATTAGATCAAATTCTCATCCGACGGTCCAGAGCAACTAACTTAAATTATTCTTTTTTGGGCTCGGGTTACGAGCCTAATTCTTGATTGAATTATTGGGCAATGATTTTACTTAAAATATTCCCAACATCTTGGGCCAAGCCCATTTTTCATCATTGCCCCAAGTGTTAAATAGAAATGACAAATATGACATTAATATTCAACAAATCTCCCCTTGATGCCATGCCATAAACCAGCAAACATATTAGTGATTCATAACACCAACACCAA
>CAIGRR010313216.1:0-11830 GCA_903798365.1 Fraxinus sp. 1973-6204 | reverse complement strand
CGGAGTGATTTTTGGGTCAACATATGGTTGTGCCAACCACACTGAATAGGTTATTTAGAGTTATAAACATAGTAGTTAAACCACTCTCGGTCATGCTATACAGTCTCGTGAATCTCAATAATTACACGCATTTACTAAATTTTAGTTTAGGTTAGTTTGTTCAATCCCAAAAAGAGAAAATTGTTATAATCCATCGAAATATCAACTCGTCCAGCATCAATCATCCGTCTAGGTTACAGTGGAGGTCCATATTTAAATTTCTAACGAAGTTTGGATACAATATGATTCATTGAATAATTGTAAGTGGACCTCAGTAGCTCCTAAATTGGTATTAAGTAACATTATTACGTAGACTCTATGACTAACTAGATTCGTGTTGAGCACTTGTCGCAATCGTAGCATTATTCAATACTAAAATATGTAAAAATAAGGAAGGGAAGGAAACATAGAGTAGTAGGAGCGGTGCACCGCAAATTCTGTGGTGCCAGGCTTGCACTCTAATCCTCCACAAGGAATCGGTGCAAAAAAGTAATGGGTTTGCCAACCGAATCTCACTCCTTTCCTCACCTCGACAATACTTCTTCTTACAACTCTCTCTTCTTGACAATTCCTTTCCACTGGTTCAAGTTGCCTGCATATAAATGTAACATCCTAAGTTGCGACTGCAAAGAAAATTAGTTTGCACTTCTTATTATACACGGCTACATCCTCTAGAGAAAGAAAAAAAGATGTTCGAACCTCAAGAATTAAAGGTGATTAAGGATCACAGTCATATGATCAGAGGAAAGCGCACCAAGCGGCAAAGGCCCGTCTCCCTGCTTTCATTAACCATGGCTACTAGCTCATGTAGCACGGCGGAAGTCACTGGTGGCAGTTTTGGTGGTGCAGCCACGGAGGAGGAGGAAGAAGAAGACATGGCCAATTGTCTGATTCTTTTGGCTAAAGGAAAAACAGAAAAATCATGTGAACAAACTGCGGTTATGAGGTCGAATGTTTACCAGTGTAAAACATGTAACAGATGTTTCCCTTCTTTCCAAGCACTTGGTGGGCATCGAGCAAGTCATAAGAAACCTAAGACAACAACCCTAGAAGAGCATGTACTCCAAATCAGTGATGATCATGGCACAAATCAGATTTCAAGGTTCAGTACTGATTTATGCAGCCAAGAAAATAACAAATTTAGGGTTCATGAATGTTCAATATGTGGAGCTGAATTCACTTCTGGTCAAGCCTTGGGGGGTCATATGAGACGACATAGAACAGTGCCTAATCATGATCAACTTGAGTCTCTAAAAGCCAAGAAATCAAGAAATCTGTTAGCATTGGACCTTAATCTTCCTGCAGCACCAGAAGACGTTGATGATGATTACAGAGAATACTCCAAGTTTTCTTTTGCATTAAAAGAACAAGTCTTAGTCTTCTCTGCCTCTCCTATGGTTGATTGCCATAACTAATTTATCTGATCAGCACGAAAATTGTTAATTATTTACATAATTTTTATGTTATCATTCACAAATATGTAGAAATGATTCTTCGACATTCATAAATTTGCGAAAGTTGTTGATCCCAAACAATGAACTCAACAAATACTGGACCCACTCTTGCCACGTCAAGTACGGATCCGGCGCGTTTATACCGGAATGGAATTGATAGTTTGACTATAATTGACGCGGGAGGTATTTTCCGACAAGAGACAAAGATGTTCGGATCTCGTCGGTTTGATTACAGAGATATTCGCACTATCAACGAACACTCAATCGATTTTCCATATTAAGTCTTTGTTTTTGTGATGGAATATGCGGAAGGATAGATATGATATAGAATAATCACACAATTGTGTCGGAATCTTGATGTATTTGCTGTTACGTGTCTCAATGAATATGTAAATGACTAAGTATATTCAATCTCATAAGGAGTTTCTCAAGATGAATATATTTTGTATTCTCTACCACAGATACAGATGCCCCCCTTTTTTATACAAAGATAAGCTATTTATACTAATCTAGTCGACGTGGTGATCGTTGGATCCAATCCACGTGGCTACATCTCTTAGGTCCAGACTTCACATCACTGTCNAAGTATATTCAATCTCATAAGGAGTTTCTCAAGATGAATATATTTTGTATTCTCTACCACAGATACAGATGCCCCCCTTTTTTATACAAAGATAAGCTATTTATACTAATCTAGTCGACGTGGTGATCGTTGGATCCAATCCACGTGGCTACATCTCTTAGGTCCAGACTTCACATCACTGTCAATTCGTTACAATTAATATTTGATAAAGGGTCAGCTGCCCTACACAATATAGCCTGACATACGAACAGAGTTTTATTACATGTCTTATCAATCACTTCTAAAGGTCTCCAGATCCATAATGACAAGCAACATCGAATTATGCTGGATCAGTGTCAGCCTTTGTTGAAGAGATTCTGGTAGCAGAGGGCCTCAGATATCTTTGTTGAGCCCCTGGGTGGGGCATTGGGAGCTTCAGTGCTTCGGACATAAGGAGTTTATGCGTTTACATGGGTGTGCTTCAAGTAGACCTTCGATATCAGGGCTGAAAGGACGCCAGTCAGACAGTGCTTCGGTTCTTGAAGGAGTCTCGAATAGCCATGACTTTAGTTGACTTCAACCTTGTAACCTTCTCTGGCGACCTCCCAACCAGTACTCCATCAACTCAACTACTGGATGTGCGTGACAGCTCACGTGGAGTGCTGACTTGGAACCTTTAATTGTAGGGGTGGTAACAAAATTCATTAGTTGATTTCCTTTATTCTAAATTTATCTTGATCACTAGTTGAATTCTTGAAGTGTAATTGTGAATTTGTGACATGATGACACATTACAGCCTTGTAGTTCTTTCTTTCCTCTTTCATTTGAATGTTCCGAAACCCTTTTGCTCATTTTGGCGCCTCTAGGAAATGCCTCGGTAGTGCGTGAGAGAGAGAGAGAGAGAGAGAGAGAGAGAGAGCTTCACCACCAAAAGAATTAGAAGTTTTGCATTAAGTTCATATGATTGATCACAAGAAAAATAGTCTGTTCCATTAATTAAATGACAAGTAGCTCGCTTGTTTTATGGATATTGACATGTACCCCATTATGATATCGGAGCAGCATGGTTATAGCCTACAACCATGGAAAACTTTTGAGCATATTTGGCTTCTGTTCGGAAAAAATAAAATAATGATATTTATCATCGATGATGATGTGACGATTTATATGAAATAATGAGATTGTATAGTTCAATTTATATGAGAGAGAGTACTTCTTCATAAATTTGTTGAATTTAATATTTAAATAATATTTTAGAGAGAGAGAGAGAGAGAAGAGATAGAGAGACAAATGCGAGGGATAATGAGTTATCACATCACTGACGATTTATCATCATGATAATAAATAGAATTACTAAAAAAATATTAGTAACTTTTTAGGAAGAATGGTGAGGGGATCAAGAATATGTGAATGATATTGAATAGTAATTTGAATGTGTGGTTAAATTAAGCCTTTGTTTCGTTCAACTAAAAAATTTGATAAAAAACTAAATCAAAATCAAACAAAGGTTAAATGAAATCCACAACTTTTATCAACTTTTTAATTATATTTTTAATTAACTTTTATCGAAATCCAATAAAAATAGAGATGGCAAAATGATTCGCCGCTTGGGCCGCCAGTGACTCGGCTCGAAAAAACCCGAGTAGAACCGGCTCGAGGCTCGGAACGACCAAGCCCCATTTTGGGGCAAAGGCTCGAGCCTGTTTAAAAAAACTTGAAAACAACAGCTGTAGCATGTAGGAAGAAAAAAAAAATTCAAACAAGCCTGCACGTTGCAAGCAATTTGATACGAAAAAAAAAAAAATCGAGCCGGCTCGGCCCGCTAAGGCTTGAGCCGAAAGCTTGGGTCGAGCCACAATTTTCAGCTCGAGCCTCGATTTTTTGGTCAAGCTTTTGGTCGACTCGGCTCGGGCCAAAAAAAGCTCTAACCTTTTTTGCTTGAGCTTCGAATTTCGGTTCATGGCTCGACTCGACTCGTTGACATTGCTAAGTAAAAATATAGTTTTTAACCAAATCAAATAAAGGTTAAATGGTGCCTATACTCACATGTCCGAGTGTGTAGAGTACTTGGAGTCATGATATATAAATATTTTATGATTGCTTTAAATTATATGAATGGACAGCCTATTATTTTCTATTCTTAATCAATTCGGGGCACAAATTAAAACCAAGTTATCGTCACATTTTACTTACATACACATTCATAAAAGAATCACAAGTCTACTCCATAAACGATTTGTTAGGTACTAAAAATTATTTAACATTCTTTAGTTACAAAATTCAATTTTGTAGACGTACAAATTGGTCTATGCATTCGAGATTAAAGGGGCGACTCAAGGTAAAGTTGTATGTCCACTCGTACTTTATACATAGAGGATAGTGTCAAACTCAACGTAGATGCTGGCAAATAATTAATAAGTTATTGTTTGATCATAGTTATTTTACTTAAAAAATAGTTACTAAAATATAACTAAATTAGAGTTACTTTTTTTTTTGTTGACGTAGAAACCCGCAACCGCTACCATTAAATGCGCACTGGGTAAACATCTATTTATGTGCAGTAGGCCGCAAACCACACAGGAGAAATAAATCGCACTAAACAAGCCCTGTGCGACGGGCTCGACCGAGGAAGTGTTAGCAGAAGATTCGAACTCGTGACCTTCGATTTTCGCGTTTACCTTCGGTTTTCAAAAATGCTTGGTTGTCTTGCATCCCATACAAATTAAAATTTGGAATAATTCCTATCCCATTTTGTGAATACCAAAATGTTTAATTCAAAGACTCCATCAATATGTTATTGCTGTTTTTTTATATGACTTAAATGTCTATTTGACAAGGCTTCTAATTCTATTTCTTTTTCTTTTTTTTTTGTAGAAGAACTTCTTGATGAAGCCATCCGAGTCAGGTCCCTCTAAAATATTTTCTAACGAGACAAATAACTTCGTAAAAAATACGGATACAAAAGCAACTTCTTTTTCTCATAAGCAATTTTTGACTTTTCAAATGACCATAAAGGGAGGCATGTTATGCCCAATTAAAGCCGTGGATATGCACCCTATACAATCTGGCAACTAGAGAAGTTAAACAACATTAATAAACGAGGCAAAATTTATTAGTGTGTTTGACACCAGTTTTTTTGGAGAATAAAATTTTTTGATTAGTGATTGATGGGAGAATATATGGTGGAAAAGTTATGAAAAGTTTTAAATTTGTGTATAATATTATTTTATTGGAAGAATGTATGGTTGAAATAAAGAAAGAGAAAAAAATTAGAATGAGAATGTGTGTCAAACATGGGCTAAAGGATATTAACAAAAAATGGTAAAAGCAATAAAGAACAATAGCCAACAAGAAATAAGAGATATGATCTGTTTGGTTGATGTTGTAAAATAACAAGAGATTATGCCACTTTGTCAGAAGGATTTTGATAGAAGCAGTGACAGAAGTATATGTGGCAGCAAATGATTGGATAGAAAAGCTGATTGTGTTTTAAACAATTCAATGATAGAATGTCATGTGATATTATGTCAATCTTTCTGTCAACCTATTTGGCACTGTAGCATGATTGAACAACAAGTCCTATCCAAAATGCGAAGCAAAAAACCCAAACATAAGATTTGATGATTGAAAAATCATGCAATTTTGTTTCCAGTACAATTTGGGTAAGAGACCCATTTTTTGGAGAATATAATTTTTGGAATAGTGATTGATGGGAGAATGTGTGGTGAAAAAGTTATGAAAAGTTATAGATTTGTATGTAATATTATTTTATTGGGAGAATATGAGGTTGAAATGAATAAAGAGAAAAAAAAATGAGAATGAGATGAGAATGTGTGCAAAACATGGGCTAAAGGATATTAACAAAAAATGGCAAAAGCAATAAAGAACAATAGCCAACAAGAAATAAGGGTCCGTTTGATTGCAAATGTAAAAAGTGGGTGGAATGAAAATGTTTTACATTGAATTGATTTGCCTAGAAATTATTTTACTGAAAATTGTAATTAATTGTGTTTGATTGGTATAATTTTTCATGGAAAATATTGAAAGTTTAGTGTCTGTTTGGCTTCGTTTTTTATGAAAATTGTCCATTAAAGTGATAATTTTTTCTACCATTGGGTGTAAAATTTGTTCCAATTGTCAAAAAAAAATAAAAAATTGAAAAAAAAAATTATCATACCAAATATCATTCGTTTGTCTTTGTTTTGCATGAACATTTCTCAATAAAAGTGATAGATTTTTTTACCATTGTATCTAGACTTTTTCCAATTGCCAACTAAAAAAAAAAAAAACCTGAAATTTTTTTCCCACCAAAACATCAAGAATTTATTTTCCTCGAAAATGTGAAAAATAAGAAAATTGTCTATCAAACACTACAAAAGTTGGAAAACGAATCAAACGGAGCCTAATAGATATGATCTGTTTGGTTGATGCTGTAAAATAACAAGGGGTTATGCCACTTCATCGGAAGGATTTTGATAGATGAAGTGACAGAAGTATATGTGGCAGCAAATGATTGGATAGAAAATCTGATTGTGTTTTAAACAATCTAATGATAGAATGTCATGTGATATTATGTCAATCTTTCTGTCAACCTATTTGGCACTGTAGCATGATTGAACAAGAAGTCCTATCCAAAATGCGAAGCAAAAAACCCAAACATAAGATCTGATGATTGAAAAATCATGCAATTTTGTTTCCAGTACAATTTGGGTAAGTATGAACACCAGTGAAGACTAAAAAAACATGGTGCCAACAAATTTACACAAGCTAACAGATGCTATTAGTCATCAATCCCAGTGCAGGAACACATGTATCCAGAGCACAACAAGCTAAAAGAAATTACATTTACATAATTTGATCACAGATTGTCGTCGAAGAACTCGAGATTGGAAATACATTTCAATGGCTTTTACATCAGGGCCTCGATTTGGCAGTGATTTACGAACAACAACTGCCACCGGGAGGTGTATGCTGTTCCTGTTTCTGTTTCAGGATGTTTCTCTTCCCTAATGTAGATCCTTCTTCAAGAAGACTTGGCACCTCCATAATCTGGGAGAATCGAAAGTTCGTTCAACAACAAGAACGTGGTAAATGAATATTGTTAAACGGTAACATATTATTCTGTAATTAGAATCGTCACAAGATAATTCTTTGTGGGACTTTGTTCCACTCTGTAACAATATGAAGTTCAACAATCAAGTTGTAGTTCGAAATCATATTGCAGAAATTAATGTATTGCTTTACCTTTAAGGCCAGCTCTTCAAAACATCGCTCCACATTCTCCTGAGTTCTAGCACTGCATTCAAGATATAGACATCCAAACTCTTTCGCTAGGGAAATGCCTTCTTCCCTACTTACAACTCGTTCGGATTCCTGAATTTCACTTCCATCAATTATGTATACGACACAAAGTGAAGGACTGAGATAGAAAAAGAACAAAATTGACAAGAAACCGTAGACATCGCCCAAACAGAAACTACTGTGTATGTGACTCTTTAAATGTCATGTAATTCTACACTTCAACCACCACCCAACAATGTCCCCTATGAAATAGAAGCAAATTTGCACATTGCAGAGTCCAAAAATACTTTATCAAACATTCTGGTATAATTGAATTATGGCGCGACAACTTTACCAATTTTGTCATCTCTTCTTATTGAAAGAGAACCATGAATGCAAAACCATGTTCCAAGAAACAGGGAAAAATAGCAGTTAAAAACAGGCTAAGGAACCTGACATTTCAATCTGATTCAATCGCCTCCCCCTTATCAACACAGAAATAATCAGCATAATCTATTTAATGGCTCGCTTGTTCCTAATTAGACTTCCGAGCATACAGAAAAGTCCGAAAAGGGATAAGTGAGGGAAAGAGAGCTAAAGACTTACTCTATCTACTTTGTTTCCAACAAGCATCTTGATGCAATCCTGATTAGTGGAGTAAAGTTCCACTTCTTTTGCCCATACATCAGATAAATTTGTAAAGGTATCTCTTCTTGTCACGTCATAAACTACAAAGCAAACAGAAAATTAAACTAATCAATGGATACCATGAGAAAAGAAAAAGTGCAGTTATAGAGACCAAAAAAATTGAAGGCTGGCATCTGCATGACTGCATATTACAATCATGGAAATCCTTAAAAATTGTGCACAACCATATAAATGCTCATTCATGAAAAGGGCCAAGCGTGTTTACTTCCTTTTTTCCATTTTACTTGTTAAAAATTCATACACAAAGCAAAACGAAAATGAAAGTAGTGGTTCACTTCCACAGGTGCATATGCTATGCTGGATGCATCTGCAACACACAGATGGAAGTAGTTTATGATGCCTTTCTAGCGAGTATGGTTTAAATAGGAAGGCAAGAGCAAATAAAAACTTAAGGGGAAAATTATGATTCCCATGAACCAGAAAATAATCAGCACTATCAGATTATCCTCACACGTTAAGAAAATTTGAGAATAGCTGTTTGCTAATATACAAGGATCGATATAGTATACAACACACTAATTAAGCCACATGCAACCATGAATTCTCTCATCATGATCGTTGGTAATCCTCAAAGACAATAAGTCATTCATAAAAAAGAAGATAGAACAGTTCCATGCACAAAACAATTTTATGCTCGAAGAAGTACAACAAAAGGTGGAAAACAAGTCATTTTTACAAGTAAAACTTCGGAAAATAAATATTTGAAAAACCCCTGGTAGAATAAGCGAATTTGGTTTGGCAAAAACCTACCGAGAACAATCCCTTGGGCACCTCTATAATATGAGCTCGTCAATGTCCTGAACCTCTCCTGTCCAGCTGCAACATGTATTGTAAATTCTACAGTTCCGCTTAGTAGGAAAATGAACGAATAAGTGACCCAGTACATTATAAACAATGAGACATGCTGTACGATCACTAAAGGAAAATCCAGTATAAGTCATTCAAATTCCTGTTATTGGGGTGGGAGGATAAAACAAAAGATTCAAGGCAATCCTAACCAGTGTCCCAAATTGTAAGCTTCAACTTTTTCCCACCAACTGTGAACAATTTGATCTTAAAATCCACACCTGGACATGGGAGAGAAGGAATGAAGACAAGAAAACTATTCCTCCAATAATATCTGTACGTGAATAATAATAAAATTCGAGTAAAAGTTTCTCGAATTCTAATTCCATCAACTCTACGAGTGGAGAAAGATATTAAACCTGAGAAATGAACTGATAGAAACATACGAACTTTTAGACAAAAGACATTTTATTTGCCCAAAGCTTAAGAAATTTGTGTTTAACAATTAGCGATACTCCATCAAAAAGATATTTGGAAATGTAGAGCATAACTATAGTCGTGGATGAGATGCTGTTCATTTAGGCTTCCAGTTGGAGAATACATTACAGTATGGTCTGCAAAATTACTGGACAGCCAATATGTTTCTTGATGTCTTATTTTGTACGATCCTTTTGTGTTCTGCTACTGGTAGACGATACTTGTGTTGAACTATCTCATTTAAGAGCTCAAGACATTAGAGAGAAGAAAAATTTGTTCATTTAAATTTTGCATTCACAAATCCCCCTCACATGCATGTTAGGTTTTGTTTTCCCTAACACGTCGAGATTTGTACCAATGACATTTGCATGCTCTAACATCATGTTGAACAAGGGACAAATTTATTGATTTAAATGTTTCCTTCAACAGCTTGTTCATTGTTTTCTTTTACCAAGAAGATGATAACCAGACTCTGGGAGTAGTGATTCTCAAAACACTTGTGTCTGGTGCTATTTGTGTAAATTGGCTTGGCTGATTATTTTACACTTCAGCTGCCTAAGTGTCTGTCACTTATTGGCAGCTAAGTGTGTCACACGGATTGTGCTAGTTTGAATCTATTATGACCGTTGGATGGGATGAACGGTTGAGATGAATTCTTGGATGATATTACCGTCCCTTCAACTAGTGTTTGGACTTTCACTTTTCACTTTCTTTAGACTTTTCGTTGTTCTCTCTCCTTTTGGCTCCTTCGTGTAGAGTTTGTAACCTTCTTCTTCTTGGTGATCTCTCTGTAATTGTTCTAGCATTTTAGAGGTTAATCTGGGTGTATAACCAGGCTTGCAATATTGGCTGATTTAGTGTTGGTTTTCTCTCAAGTGTTTGATGAGATCTGTGAGTTCGATCTGTATAGTTTTTGGGAGATCTTTTTAGATCGATGACCAAAACTTGGTTCTGATTGTTCTCTATAATCTTTATTTCTTTGTGGACGGTGGTATTGCACTAGTGGATTGGGCTGTTCCTGAGCCCCCCAGATTAGGCCATCTGGCTGAACTGGGTGAACATGTTTTTGTGTTCTTGCGTTTTCTTTACTTTCCTTATTGTGTTTTGTGTGTTCGATTAAATTCGTGGGTTGTATTTCGGAAGGAAATCCCAACACAGACCCCTCCCATAAACGCCTAAAGGATGCTTATTAGATTTTCAAGCTGCAACATAATATAAACAAAACATGAACTCGCAATTGAAAAAGGGTCGTACTACCAAAACAAGTGACCATACTAATATCAAACTCGATTATAGTCTCCGTGATCTTTCGAAGTTGATCGATAGCTAACTAAAGATTTCTTACATAAATATGGTTTACAAGGACAGATACACACAATCTACTGAGAAAACCAACTCATGTACCAACTGCAGTCAGTAAATTAAATCTGGGATAAACCTCAGTACCAACTGCAATCAGTAAATTAAGTACACACATATATATACAAGTTTATATTCATCTCTTTACACACAAATTTAAGTTCCAGATCGCATACCTTTACCAAATGCCAGCAAAAGCACTTAAATAATTAAATTTCATTTTTTTTTCAAATCAATCAACCCACCAATATAGAATTCGCAATGGGCATAGATTACAATTTACACATAAAGTTCATCCCGATAGATACAGAAACAGAATAGTACCGATTGTAGGGGCAAGATCGTCAACAGCATTAGAAATAAAACTGATAAGAAGACTACTTTTGCCAACTCCAGAATCCCCGATCAGCAAGATCTTGAACGACAGATCATAGTTGCTCTGCCCTTGTCCAGATGACCCCATTAAACAATTTCCTCTTCTCTCTCTAAAAAATCTCTGTAGAAATCTCTCCTTTTATCTCTACCTATCTAGCTACCAACAACAATAGCAACAACTATGATAGTGAAAATGTGCAATTAGGGGGAGAGAGAGAGAGAGAGAGGCAGGCAGATGAATAAGGAGAAACTAAAAAGTTTATGCCATCACGTACCAGATACCACCAACTCATTTTCTCTCTCTATACATATCTAGAGAGAGAAAGTGACTGGGAACGGTACGACAACGTTATTCTTTTGTTTTCTCAGATGAAATTCCCGTTTATGCGCGAAAAGAAAAGTACGGTTGGACTTGGACGTTGACTGTGGCAATGGCATTCTTGTAATAATAGTGGAAAAACAGGGGTTTAATGTACTTACTGTTTTGTCAGTGGAATGTCGTCATTGGACTGGGCTCCATGTGGCGCTAGGTGGCGGGTCAGTCCTGGAGTGGGCCTTTACTGCAATGAGAACATGGGTCTTGAAGGGCCGCCCTCGCTGTAAATTTACAATTTGAAAACACAGAGCATTTGTGGTGTAAAATAAGGGAAATTATAAAAAATCAGGGACTTAAAGTTTACTTTTTAAAAATCAGGTGCAAAGTTTGTTTATTCAAAAATCAGGTAATATATTAAAACATAACCCTAATCCCAAACAAAACCTAAATCATTTCTATTTTATTCCTTCATCC
>CAIGRR010313212.1:0-15016 GCA_903798365.1 Fraxinus sp. 1973-6204 | reverse complement strand
TATCCTTGAACTCTTTTCCAACCTCTAGTTGTGGATTAAACTTTTCCATTTCATCATCATAAGTGGGAAAACGATAATTATTTTCCTCACCTGAAGAATGATCAGTATGCAACTCTTCCTCAGGATATGCATAATATGGATCATCCAATTTCGAGCCATCATCTTCACCAACCACAACTCTTTTCGGTGCATTTCTCTGATAATGAAAACCACCATTGTCCACATCATCCTCCGAGTCATTTAACTGGCAAGTGGCACCAAGTTTTCACATTCATTGTTCGTCACTGGGATGCAAAAAGACTAGGGTTAATGTTTGTGTGTCTCTAAAAGACTGGGTTAAGGTATTGCAACAAAAGTATGGCTAGGGTTTCAATGAATCGGATTAAAATATTGCCCATTTCTAAACATTCAATGTAAAATCATTTAGATAAACATCCATTTTCATTTTTTTATTCATGCCCATAAGGAAAAACAAAGCATGTTCCAACAAAATAATATATAAATTTACCTTCTCATGGCCTTTCTTCCAAATGCATCTTCCATCCAATTATTATCCATATGAGGGCCTTGTGGGTCACCTATGCCCTCCATTATCCAGACATAGAAGAATTCCAAGCCAAATGCGTTGATTTCTGGAAGAATTTTGAAAACTTGATAGGAGTTTCTCTTAATTTTCTCCTCTCGAGTAAAGAAATGTCGTGAAAATAAGTAGAGGCATTTTAAGAGAATATATGTCGTTCCAGGCCATAAAGATTTAACGGAGAAAGTTTGCCACATTCGATTACCTTTATCCACGTGTAATTTTCCGTTTATTTGGAGAGATGGAAGTTAAAGGAGTAATGATATGGGTAATGATATGGAAAGATAAGTAAGCATTGAGTAACCATTTAAAGATGAGTGAGTAAGTAGTAACAATTGTAAATTTTAATGATGATTGATTAAATTTACTCTTAGCGAAACAAATTGACTTTCTTGTATTCATACCGAATTAAAGAATGAATAAAATCTGGAGTGAATTATTTGTGCAAACATATAGTTTGTCTTGGGAGTTAACTTTTTTAAAATAAAATAAAAACTTATTTTAAAAAACGTTACTTAGAAAACTAAAATAAAATAAAAAATTATTTTAAAATAAAATAAAAACTTTTATTTTTGTTTTTTTAAAACTTTATTTTATATATATAGTGCAAAGTTACCGTTTCATTCTTTTAAAATTAATGAATATGATGAAAATAAGTTGAGTGGCTTTGCTGAAATGTTATATGAAATTAGGTGGTCATGATGAAATAAAATTAAATTGGATGATTACGGTGACCTTAAGTATAAAGTTTGGAGGTCATGGTGACACTGAATAAAAAATTGGATGATCATTGATTGATTTAATCCAATCTTTAAATTACAAAATTTACCCACAAACACAAGAAACTATCTCTCTTCAAATTATTCGTATTTTATTGATTGTAAGTCATTAATTGTTAATTGAGTGTCATTCAGAAAGATGGACTATGCAAAGTCTTGTTTAATCTAAATTCTCATTCTTTTACTTATTTTCAACCACACATTTTTCAATAAAATAATATTTTCTATTACATCAATAATTTTTCCTTCCTTTTTTAACCATATATTCACCATCACATCATAAAAAAAAAAAACGCATTCTGTTGAAGGAGGGACTCCAAACACCAAGAACTCCAAGCTCAGTATGTTGAATCGATCACAACAATTATCTAACCAAATCACAAACCGAAACACCACCCAAACGGTTGCACTAAGATTTGCCCACAAAGGACTGGATGTGAAGGATGCCTCAAGAATAAGTCACAAAGGTTGGAGAAGAAGAAGGAACGAAGCACAAAAAACAGAGAGCACAAAGCCGACAGTCGTTTTTCTTTCCTAACATGGGCTATCAATATTTCACATGAAATCAACACTAACAGACGTGGTATATGAAGGGGGAGTTAGATATGGGCTTTAGGTTAGAAAGAATAAGGCCCAATACGAAATATGTAAGTGGACTATCAATTGAAAAAAGCTGTCCAAGACTTGGGTTGGGTCATGAGCAGCACTAATTTAATTAGGTTGCTTCAAATGACCCAAGTGGATTACATGATATATTTTGACAATTGTGGTGTCGATATATATTCAGTCATTTGATCAATACCGACCGAACAAAAACAATACTTACATCATCGTTCAGAGATGTCGTTTGATAACAATTTGCCTAATATATTCTCTCCTAAAAAATGTGCATCAAACACACTCTAAATCTATTATTCACGCTTACTATCCATGTGGACCGGCCACTTTTTCATTCTTTAGAAAATAAAAAAAGGTGGCGGTGGTAGGCTACCTAAAATACAACCATGCACAGTGATCAATCACCTCGACTATAGTGTAATATAGATGAGAAAAAAGAAATTTTTGAAACCTTCATCTACAATTTAACAATCCTGAGAAGAAACAAGATTACAAAGAAAACTTCGAATGAATTACAACTATAACGACGAATGTGCAGCTACAACACCAGATTATATTGGATTGCATTGCTATCACTTGGCATACCTAATCAATTAAAATCATACATAGAAGTCGTTTAACTTGAAAAGTAATATCAAACTGAGATACAACAAGAATGGAAGATTAGTATCAGACAATTTTCTTGATACTACTGCTTGTCTTCTTCTTTCTCGTTTGGTGTTGGATGTGGCACTGCAGGGCTTGGATTCATCAGTGACTCGAATTTTTTAGTTTTGCCCAGCACAATTTCAATCTACATACAAATGCAACTCTGTAAAGTTCTTCCACTATTTCTTGTCAAAAACTAATTGACATAGAGAAAACACTCACCCTGGCTTTCTGAACTTGACGGTTCTTAGTTTCGTCTTTCATCCCAATTGTGGATGTCAAAATACCTGCTCGAAAACCACGATAAGTAGTGTTACATTTACAAGTGGTACTCACTTTGAATACTGGTATGCAGTGTTCAACATTAAATAGACGAGATTTTGCTTCTTGAGAAATAAGCCATAAGATTGATGGGATAAGTTACTCACTCTTCTCAATTGCAAATCCATTATTCTTCAGAATCTCAGCTATTGTGACAACTGTAGCGATTGCTGTAACAATATTGGCAAAACAATGTCAGCAAGATTAACACATCCATTGCGAAACTTTGGTGGCATGCAAACTTTCTTTTTCAAGAAATGTGTGATTTTTCAAAAATAATATCTACACATCTTCAATAGACAAGGTTTATTTATTTATTTTGAAAAGTCTAATTGACAAGGTTTTGATTGGCTTTTATTCATATTCCTTTCCGAGTCTGATACAAAAATGGTCTGTTTGGTGATATGAACGATATTGATTATTGAGTGAGAAAAAGAAGCTAGGAGCTTGTTTGCCAACCATTATTGTAGATAAAAGAGTTTTGAATAGTGATTTTTAAGCAGAATGTGTGATTAAAAAGTAGGAAATTTTTTTTTGTATGTGTGTAAAATAGTTTATTGTGTGAATATGTGGTTGAAAATGATCCTATAGTAAATCGTAACATAAATTAATGGTTGTCAAACAACACTAAATCTTAAGCTTAACACTCTCCCGAAAAATGGAGTCGTTACTTGTTACCCGGAATTTATTTTTATTTTTTCAAAAAAGAATGGTATAAAATACAAATAGAAGGAGAGAGAGAAGATTTCATATTTTTATACCCATGCCCAATGCTGAGAGCTCGACCTCCATATGTTGCTGTAGGTACTTCTGCATAAAAAAAGAAAGAAAAACAGAAGACAAATTTCCATGATTCCATTAAAGAACAAGGAAAATATACATAAGCTAAGAGCACATTTGGCCGTGTTTAGAAGTTAAAAGTACATTGTTCTTAGAACCAAAAAGTACACTTTAAATACGACTAAACATGTTGAAGATCGGTATACTATGCGCGTGCGCACACAGATAAATATATTGAGAGAGAGGTGTAACCTTGGCAAGGTTGACATAGAAGAAGAGAGGTTTCTTGGTGTTCGACACCTGAATTCTATTTTTCTTGAGATTTTCGGAGGCTTCTTGATTAACTAGAGCTGTTTCCATTGTCATTTTTTTCTCCTTTCTCAAGTTTATTGCTATATCTATCAGAAGAGACACTTTCTCTCTTTGTTCATGTGTGTTTCTCTCTTTCTTTTTCTTTTTTCTTCAATTTGGTTACAATCTATAGAGGCCTCTCTAAAGGCATATTCCTTTGCCTGTATAACCGGTAAAACAGTTATCTACTCACAACCCGACATTAAAGCAGTGGCTATGCATATTTGTAGCTGCTGCTTCTGGTTTAGATTTGTGCCGACAGACTTTGCTTTCCTTAATATTCTCAAAATGCATGGTTCGTAATCCAAAGAATATCCTCCTCCAGAAGTTTCTGGGTCATTAACTATCGTTGATAAGAAAGAATCCCTCACGAATTAGCTATTAATAATTTAAATAATATTATTTATAGTTAGCGACTATCAGTGGTCATCTCACGTGTTAACTTGTTATTTGAGACTTTAATTTGACATTTATGTTTCAAATAACAAGCTGTCACGTAGGATGACTATTAGCAATATCTGATTATGAATAACATTACTCTAATAATTATGGGAAAGAATCCCCTCGATTGATGCTTTCAAAATTCACTAAATTTTAGGTTACTTATAGGAAAGAATATATAATTAATTCCACTAATTCAGCACAATTAGCTATTAATAAAGAGATAGAATCTCTACACTATTAGCAGTTTTGCTTGAAATTTAAAGAAACTAGTACTTTAATTTTAGGCTATTTCAGTTATGTGCATATGTACGTGTATATATATGCTATTTTTGTAATTTACTTCAATCCACCTCAAGGATAAGGGTGGAGTATCTATTGATATTGACATAAAAATTCAAAATACATTGCAAAATATAGGAGGATGTATGACCTCGTCTTAAATAAACAAATATAAGTTTTAACTGATCTACTTGACCGGAGTTGAAGGAAAAAAAAAAAAAAAAAATTCCTACTTTAAATTTTGTGTGCTTTAGTCATGCTTATTTTCACTATACATCATGTGAGATTATTATTATTATTATTATTATTTTGTTTTTAAAGTTTGCGATAACTTTCATAGTCACTATATGCTCTAGATTATTAGTGCAACTCTAGAGCTAATCAAATGGACATCCAATCCTCCTTCGTGCAAGTACACATTTAGGAAGAAATATTAGTATTTTAAAAGAATAATGCTACTTTGCTAGAAGAATTTGGCTGAATGCAGCGACTGAATACAACATGGCGGGGAGGTGATTGAGTGAGAAAGTTGATTGTTTTTAAAATAGTCAAATGATGAAATGTCAGACGGCATCATGTCAATCATTATGTTAAATTTTCTGTACATGTATCATAGTTAATTTTAAAAAAGGATGGAGTGGGACCTCAGTGTGAGGTATGAGGAAAAGACGATTTATAATTGGTGCCTAGTTGGCAAAAGAAGTAATTAATGCGAACCTGGTGGCGCCAAAAGGCGCACACACTTTATTTTTATTATTTTTAGGTTAAATAAATTAATTAGATAATCAGAATTATTATTAATAATAATCTTCAAATAATATTAAAAATAAAAAAAATGCCTTATAACGTCGAAGTACGTTTAAGCTCGTAAGATTTGAGGTTCAATTTGACTGCATTGTGATCCTTATCATACTTTACACTTTTTAGAACATTGATAAATATACTCAGCTTCATGAGTATGTGATCCAAAGTTGTTTTTGTTTGCTTCTCCTTTTCGTGCCACCTAGTTACATGGGAACAAAAATGGGAAGTGCAACATGACCCGACAAGTGGTATCATACAGGGGGCGGACTTACTTGAGGACTAGTAGGGGCCGCCATCCCCACTCAATTTTTAGATTTTTCTAGTTTTTTTGTCCAAGTTTTTTTAGGTTTTCAAATTCTTTTATCAAGATTTTTTGATTTCGCCCCATCGTCCCTGGTATCATACAAACTTCATTAAGCCCTAATCTTATTGTTACCAACCTAGTAAGAGTTGATGAACCATATGGATTCTACACTAATTTTCAGATGAAGAGTGTGAAAACATCGCATCAAGGGTAGTTAATTTCTTCTTTTTACTATCACGTGTGATCTCTACCTTAGGATGGACAAATTTGTTTTTGTGTTTAATGAGTTTGAGATAGCTATGTCAACGAGTCGAGCCGAAAAAAAAAAGCTCGAGTCTAGCCAGATATAAAAAAAATGAGGATCGGCCCGAGCTTTCGACCCGAGCTGGCTCGAATTTTTTTTTTTCACCTTGTAGCCTAATGTCGGATAACATGTTAGATTTATAAATGAGTAACTATCCATTATAACAAAGTAATGAATCTTTTTAATGATCGATTTAAATTTTCTTACAAATTTTAGTGGTCATTGGTGAAATTAGCTCAATTTTTAAATGTAATGAAGCAATATATATCACTAAAGTAATAAATCTTTTTAATGATCGATTTAAATTTTCTTACAAATTTTAGTGGCCATTGGTGAAATTAGCTCAATTTTTAAATGTAATCAAGCAATATATATCACTAATAATTTCACTTAATATAGAATAATAAACGTTTGTGTAAATAAGAAAATGCTTACTTTAAATATTTAAGCACTTAGAGTCTTATATAAATGAAACAGTAATAAATTAATAATGCAATAACTATTAAACAAACAAATATCACCTATTTTTCAAAATAATCTATCTAATAAATTGTGAGATAAAATTGTCACTTATAATTAGTTTATTGGTTCATGATGAGAAGAATAAGTTGGCAGTATTTTTTTTTTTTTTTTTTACGGACCGGCCCTGCTCGGGCCGACTCCTCAAATTGAGGCTCGGTGGAACTGAGCCCAAGGGCTCGGGCTTTTTCCGAGCCGAGCCCGAGTCGACAACCTTTTTTGCCATCCCTAGTTTGAGGTCTCACTAACACCCTTCAAAATTGTACTTTACCATTTTGCCACTGATGTTAATAGTCACGTACTTACTCTTTAGTTGAGGTCAAGATTATAACGTATTGTTCAAAGTAATATTACATGTTAGTACGTAGTTGAATAGTTCTAAAACATGTTAAAATATAGATATATCAAATAAGTGGTTGCAATTTAAGATGAAAAGATAGTCCTTTTAACTACTGATGCATCTCAATCTAGAGCTTGTCACTACATTGGGGAGTTGATGTAGGAAGCAACACATAATGTTGTTGCTATTGTAATTTGTCTCGATCAGATAACTAATTTGATAGATATAACTTCACTTGCGCATTTAAGTTCTATATGTTAAATTTGACAATTGAATTCTTTAGCGAACGGCCTCTTTGAGGCAAAGGCGGGCGGCTCAAAGGCACTCCACCAAGATTCTTGAGGGAGCCCACCCACATTGTTCTCTATGTGGCGAATTTGAGACTCGACGAAGAGAGAAGTTCCATCCTTAGTTGCATTGCGGAATAAGCAAACGATTGACCTTCCATATCTCAAGAAAGGTATCTCTCTCTCTCCTCTAACATTATGACAACAATTAGAGGTCTTAAATATGACAAAAATCTCTTTATAATATCATACTTCACTGAAAACTTTTTCCAATTAAAAAAGTTCAAGGAATAATCACACATTGTTGAGATGACTAAGCAGAAGGACTACTTTTAGGTGCACAATAACAATTACAAGAACCGTACAAAATCAAGGATACGACTGCGACAGCGTCGACAAGCAGCCGGCCAATGTCAAAAAGTCTGTAATATTGTTGACTCAAATCTCCTATAAATACCTTAGACTTGCACAAACAAAAGATACGCAATATCATAAACTATAGCCAAACTTTAACCATTGACACTTAAAATATTCTAGTATCTANACCTTAGACTTGCACAAACAAAAGATACGCAATATCATAAACTATAGCCAAACTTTAACCATATATTTCTCCGACACTTAAAATATTCTAGTATCTAGTTTAATCATTAAAATTCAAACTATTGCTGAACCATCCATGTTACGATATTGTGTTCTAACATTATCCTAATATACAGGTAACTCTTAGGTAGACCAAGAAATAGTAAGAGACCTATTATAGCAACTATTTCGTTCAGATCAACGAGTGTTAGAAATGATCATTTGTCGCATTGGCTTTGATGTGTTACTGCATAGAAGGAATTTCTTTTGGGCCACAAACTATAATTTCTAGACAGGCTTATTGGTGGCATATGTCCTAATTATTAAAGGACCCTCTAACAAAATCAAATTTATCCTTTTACTCAACTACTTTAACCCCCTCTTTTTAATTGTTTTTCAAATATGTAATAACACTTAAATACTTGTGCATATTATGGACAATCTTAGACCAATAATGTCTCTAATGGTTCATCAAGATAAACCTTGCAATGCACTATATAAGGGATGGGTATGGTTGGATTAAGTTCGAATTCTATGAGAATTGGACTAAAATGGACACGAATGACATTGTACACGTGGAATTAAATAATTTCACGTGTAGTGATGGAAGCTTACAAGATAGGAATTGGGTAAAATTATATCAATTTGGCTCTATTTTATGCTTCAGAAAAAAAAATATTGACAGAGCGTAAAATATCGTGTAAAATTTCTAATTTCATTTCTCACAGGTTTGTTAAAAGAAAAGAAAGCACTTCTTTAATTTTATAATCAAAAGTTAGAACTTGAGTTCCGGCCTATATAATATCAAACTCAACAAGTTCAAATAAGCAATTTGGCTTTGTCTAAAGTTTAAACAAATTAACAACCACAATTTTAAGATCAGTGTTCTTAAACGAGCATTCATCTTGCAAAAAAGGATAAATTTTGTATAGCTTATAGATTAGCCGCTGTTTGGGCTTCATTAAAAACAGATTTTGAGGCAAAATGTATTTCAAATAATGATTATTTGGAAAATGTATAGCTAAAATATAAGAAAATTTTGAGTTTACGGATAATATTTTTTTATTAAAAAATGTATGAATGAATATAAGAAAGATATAAATGCATTTTTTCCCAATAGGAACCCAAATAGGGGCATAATAAATAACTAATAGGATGGTTTCTGACATCGACTATGCAATTTTAATGAACATTATGAACTAAAATGGTCCTCTTCAAAGGTTGAGGACCACCGTGGTATGAAGCAATATACTTGGGGTCCAATTTTTAACTACATGCAAGTAATTCATCAAAATGGGGTCCTTAACCTCTATATTTTTAATTTTCAATTTGAAAAGAAATTTTTTGAATGGAAATCAGAGTATAAAGGAAAAATTGCAGTCACGGTACCAAACATTTCACTTTTTTTACGGACTTTGTCCAAACGTTTCATTTGTGCCACCGTGAGTACCAAACCTTCAAAAAATTCGCAGCTCAAGTCCAAATTGGTGGAAACCGTTAGTTTGACTGTTAATTGATTTCAAAAAATTATTTTAACCAAATCAACAAAGGGAAAAACAGTAACTTCATAATTTTAACATAATAAAAGGAAAATAAAAAGGTAACACTATTCACCTTCTTCACAAACTACCCCCACCCTAACCTCACCCTTACTCTCAAATGTCATTGGCCGCCACAGCCAACCACCACTTTCCACCACCAACGGTGGAGTCACCTCATAAACACCACTACGCTATTGCCATTGCAGAACAACATAGACAAGTGAAAAAAAAATGTAGTTTGCGTCATTTCTTGGATCAACTCAACTATCAATGCATTTGAAACCGCGGCAAACACACAACCAGACAATGAACACAATTAATTGTAAAACCCCCAAACAATCTATGGTTGTGGTTTCCAATCAATTCACCAGAGTACATCCCATTCTTATGCATTGCCACTGAAAACTCCTGGCTCAATAAAATCTCGCCCCTATCATCGTCTTCACCCCAATGTCGACTTTCTTCTCGACACCTCCTTTACCCTTCAGGCCCCCACTACCAATCTTAAAATCCCCAAACAATCAATGCATCCCCATTTGGCATACCCAGATAGCTTGACTCGGAATACAGACTGGCACTTTGATCCAATCTTTCCCCTCTTGGAACCTCCGGTTCAAGTTCCGGCCCCAGTGATTATGCTGCGAAGAAGGTGAGGCCAATGGAGGTACTTGCGAAACACTGAGCTGAAATTGGGAATAGTGTTACCTTTTTTATTTTCCTTTTTTTAATGATAAAATTATGAAGTTACCATTTTGCCCTTTATTGATCAAAATAATTTTTTGGAGTCAATTAACAGTCAAACTAACGGTTTCCTTCCATTCGGACTTGAGCTGCGAATGTTTTGAAGGTTTGGTACTCACGGTAGTACAAATAAAAGGTTTGAGCAAAGTTCGTAAAAAACTGAAAGATTTGGTACCGTGACTGCAATTTTTCCATACATAAATGGAGAGGACATAGTGCCCGACAAAAACGGTTTCGAGATTCGAGAATAAGAGGACTAAAATAGAGATCAACGTGAAATTGTTGCTGTAAGAAAAACAAAACATCCACTGTTGAGAGAGAGAGAGAATTGCGTTCACCATTTTGTGGGTGGAATTTGGAGGTCTTGTCAGGCCCAGATCGGGAAGATAGAAGAAAATTGATTTGTAAGAATTAATTATTAGTATGTTAAAATTACGCATTTTTTTGTCTATCTTTTACTTCATGCAATGCCTTATTTTGTTGGGTTCGATCTGCATGTTGCTCAGTTTTCTCTTCTTCGGTCTCTCTCTCTCTCTCTCTCTCTCTCTGTTTATGTATCTACTAATCTACATATGTGTGTATATTATATAGAGCATTTCAAAGTCCCTCATTTCCCTCAGAAAAAAAGAATACAAGTCCATAAATAAATATACACTTATGTGGGGTTTGTTTTACCTGTTGGGATTGTTTCTTATAAATTTTGCATGTTAAGGTAGAAATTGAGCTATTCTGAATGATTAATGTGTGCGTTTTGTAAGAAAAGATTGAGCAATTGAAATGGGCTTCTAAGCTTTCCTTTTGATTCCAGCTTCAGATTGTTTTTAATTGTGATTATGGTACGAGGATTGATTGATTTTATGTTTTTCAAGAAAATTTCATGTGATAATGATGTGGGAAAATGTATTTCTGTCTGGATTTATTTTATGGTACTTTCATGTTCATCTGGCAGTTTTCATTGCTTTCTGTGTACTTGGATTACTTCTTTTCTTCTGTGATAATTTTTCTTTTTGATAGAATTTAAGGTTAAAATGCACTAATTCTGCTTTAAATTAACACGAGGTATTACCATTGTGGTCCTGCATATAAAGAAGGGATTTCTCCCATGAAATTGAACTGTTCCTAATGGTGCGTGCGTGTTTCATAAGGAAAACATTTATGGTTAGCAGAAATGAAAGAATTGGAAGTGAGTATTAGAACATTTCTAAAGCTCGATATATGTTTGTTTACCTTTAAATATGCGTGATTTGGATGTCATGACAAGTTAATGTATTCTTTTTAAATATTAAATGAGCCAACTTTTTTCAATTTGATGAGATTAACCCGTCCTGGATTGTGTTTCCTCTTTTCCTGTTATTTTTCCCTTTTCATCAGTGAATAGGGCTGGGGGTTGCTTTGAAAGATCAAATGACCAGTACCATTTGATTAATATAGGGCATAAACTTGGCGAATTATCTATCTCATATTTTGCTTGGGAAATGGTGTTAGCATAGCTTACATTGATGGAGTCCATTCTTATGTTTCCCAAGCAATAACAAAGGAGTTAAGCTTTCGCTCAAATACTGCAAATTGAATATAGAGCTTTTTGTATTAGATATCAATGTATTCTTCAGTTCAAAATTCACAAGTTTCATACATTTTCTCTGCTATGCTCACGTTAAGATGCCTGAGTGGTTCCCTCATTTCATTAATTAGTTGCTTCAAGGCTGTGAAAGTAAGAAGGTTTGGGATATCTTATATTTTTGTGGGTACTAGATCTCTTGCATTGGTGTAAAACAACACAGAGTGCTACTTTCTGATTTAAAAATATTCTTTTTATGCTGCAGGCAGATGGGGAGGGATGTTGCGGGCTTGCACGTTGACAGGAACTCTAAAATTGTCAATATGAAACCCAACGGTATCTTTCATGGTACAGTTCATGTTGCTCCAAAAATTGCATCAGAAAAAGTTGAAACAAAGGATCATGAGCTGGAGGATCATTCTGAAAATGGCAAAGTTGCTGATGGAAGTAACGGAGAGCAAGATGTGCTAGAAGTCAAAAACACCAACCATGAGCCTGAGCAGAAAAGTCTGAAGGCTGAGGTTCAGGAGTCGAGTAATGAAAAGTTAAGTTCCTTGGTCAAGCCCGAGTCTGCATTTGCTGTCAATTGGTCAATCAAGATGGATTCCTCTGAAGGTTGAGAAACTAACATCATATGAAAGCCAGGCTAATGTGACTGATACCATTGATTCCAGTGAAAAATGTTCACTAAAATCAAATGATGCAAGTTTTGCCAAGACCGTAGGAAAATCACAGGTAAGGAGACCATGAGAGATTTATGCTGAATAAGGTTGTGTATAGTCGTAAATAATGCTATGACAGATAAAAATAGTTGTTATGGAATCTAGTGTTTACATTGGCATCCATTATTTTTGTTGCAGATAAAATCTTATTCGGTATCAAGAAACCTGCTACAGCCTAAAGAAAATAAATATCAGTATGAAGATGATAATTGGTCCTTAGCTTCCTCATATCCTGCTGAATTCAGAATTTTGTTTATGTTCTTATCATATTTTACATTTCCTTTTTATTTCTTGAACGAGTTTGCAGTTTCCATGTTCTTGAAATTGGACTGTCCTTAGTGCTCGTGTTACTGCAGCATCTGTACGAACAGTTAAATCGAGAGTTACTGTTCCAGTGACTCCATCATTTAGAAGCATGGATCGTGCAGAAAGACGCAAGGAGGTAGTCTTTAGATTAAATGCTGAATTAAATACATGTTCTAGATTGTTCTACAAGAGATATAATTGATAATTCTCTCTTTCTTTTCCCTTCTTTTAGCACATTATTTTCTTATTCTTGTCTCCGTCTTCCATTTTTAGTTTTACACGAAGTTAGAGGAAAAACACAAAGCTTTGGAGCAGGAAAAACACAAAGCTTTGAATACGCAGCTAGAACCAAGGTGCACCTTTCTCATATGGCATTTACTTCCTCTACCAATGCTGACAAGATCTGCCTCACTTCTCACTGTCTCCATATCCAAATATTGAATTTACAACATATCTTTTTCTTATTGATCCTATTTATAGGAAGAAGAAGCTGCTGCTATAAAGCAGCTTAGAAAGAGCATGACTTATAAAGCAAATCCAGTTCCGAGTTTTTACCGTGAAGGGTCACCTCCTGTGAAGGTTGAACTTAAAAAGGTACAACTTTGGTCTTTCCTGTATGGCTCGATATTGGCACACACTTTGTGCTCGAATAAACAGATATCCTGTTTAGAGCATAAACACTAGCAGAATCTTCTGCAAACTGTTCAATCTCCTACTAAGAGATATACTCTTTAGCTTGATAACATTGAAATGCTTTTCATTGTTATACCATTCTCTTTAAAATTTTGATATGTTTAGTTTTTCATGGGTACTACTGCTCTGATGCCAGGTCCGATAAGATTGAAGAGTATAAAGAGAAGACGAGATAATCTAAGTAGAAATACCAAATGAATATAGTTATCACCATCCAAAGGAATCTAACACGGGAACCCACCAAAGAGATACAAAATTTAATAGACAATTCCAAAGCAATGCTTTCTATGAATTAGTTTGAGAGTAACTCAAAAATTCTGCACCTTGGAAAGTTAAAACACTAAGGGCATGCTTGGGAGTTTTGCCATACCAGTTATGAGTGTTTTTTAAAATACCGATTTTAAGCGTTTATGAGCAAATTGGTTTTGAGTGGTTTTAGTAGCGATTTTAAAACCCTTTAACTTATGCTTGAAAGTTTATTATTTATCGGTTATTTTTAAAAGAATAAAATTATGTATATATATCCCTTAATTAAAATTTTCTTTTATATGAATTTTTTTTTACTCATAAGTGATATTTTACTTATATATAATTTTTTTTTACATATAAGTTAATATTTAATTTAAAAAATTAATTTAATTTTTTTTACTTATAAATAAATTTTGCAATTACAAGTTAATTTTATACTTTTAAATAACTTGAAGTGATTTTTCTTTTTTACTTATAAGTAAATATTTTTTATATTTTATAAGTGAATTTGTCTTATTAGTAGATTTTTATTTTATAACATTTATTTTTACATAAAAATGATTTTTTATTTATAAGTAATTTTTAATTATAATGTAATTTTTCTTATCTTACAAGTAATATTTTACTTTATAAGTATTTTTTTTAACTATAATATAATTTTTAAATGATAAATAATTTTTTAGTTAATATATTTTTATTTATAATTTAGTTTTGAACAAAATATTTTGGTTGAAAATAATTATTTTATAAAGGGTAAAATTTAGAAGAGAATATGAAAAATGGCCAAAACCTGCCGATTCGAATGATTGAGAGAACAGCTCAAAATTACACTACACCGATTTTGGGTGGTTTTTAAACCATCCAAAATTGGTGCCCAAAAAAATTAGCAAGCATCTATTTTTCCAACCCCTCGTAAACGATGAATAAAAAAACTCCCAAGCAGGCCATAAGCAGGGGTGGACCCAGCACCCGGCGAGCCGGGGCGGCCACCCGTGCTGGATTCTTCGAAAAAAATTAATTAAGAAATATGAAAATAATTAATTTAAAAAGTTTGGAAGCACAATTGTAATTTATTTTTATTTTTATTTTATTTTATTTATTTTATTTAAATATGAGGGTATATTGATCATTTTACATTGAAAAATAAGGAAAATGACGCTATCCACAATGAAACGTTGAAATAAGGACGAAAATGTAAAAAGAAATGAAACGTAAGGACGTTTTACGCAATAAGTGTCAAACGTAGGGCCGTTTTGTGCTATTAAG
>CAIGRR010313199.1:0-10233 GCA_903798365.1 Fraxinus sp. 1973-6204 | reverse complement strand
GGATTGAAGAATGCTGGTGCAACCTATTAACGGCTAGTCAACAAAATGTTTTCAGACCTCAAAGGTAAAATAATGGAGATATACGTCGATGATATGCTTGTAAAAAGCCTCAGGTCTGCAAACCATATTAAACACTTGAAAGCTACCTTCAGGATCTTAAGGGAGTACCAGATGAAGTTGAACCCAGTAAAATGTGCTTTTGGTGTCACTTTTGGGAAGTTCTTGAGTTTTATGGTTAACTAGCGAGACATTGAGGTGAACCCCGAGAAAATTAGGGCCTTCCTAGATATAAAATCCCCCAGTAAACCCAGGGAGGTGCAATGTCTGACAGGGCGCATGGCATCACTAAACCGCTTCATGTCCAAAGCTACAAATAGATGCCTCCCATTCTTTAAAATCTTAAAAGGAGGGAAGAGGTTCCAATGGAGCGAAGAATGTGAAGAGGCTTTCCTAGCGCTGAAGAAGCACTTGGGCCAAGCTCTCCTTCTCTCAAAACCCAAGGAGGGAGAGACATTGCTACTATATTTGCCCGTAACCACCGAAGCTATAAGTTCAGTACTAGTAAAAGAGGAAGGCGGCACTCAGTTACCCGTCTCTTGCCATTTGAAACGCGTTACACTAACATGAAAAAGCTTGCTTTGTCCCCCATGATCGTTTCTAGAAAGCTGAGGTCTTACTTTTAAGCTCATAGCATACGCATACTGACAAGCCTCCCCCTCAAGTAGGTGCTCTATAAGCCAGACGCATCAGGAAGATTAATGCAATGGGTTGTGAAATTAAGCGAATTTGATATTTCATATCAACCAAAAACCTCAATGAAGGGGCAAACAGTGGCGAATGTCATAGCTGAATTCACTGAAGCAATAAACATCAATGTAGTGATGGAATCGACAAACCCCCAGCCTGGAAATTGTTTGTTGATGGATCTGCCGGCCGGTATACTGTAGAGAGCTCAGAAGGTCACAAGCTTAACTGTGCTATGAGGTTTGACTTTAAGTCCTTCAACAATGCAGCTGAGTACGAGGCGTTCCAGGCGGGCCTCAGATTGGCCAAAGAAATGCAGGTCAAGAGCTTGGCAATTCGCACCGACTCTCAGTTGGTTGTAACCCAGGTTAGTGGCAGTTTTGCAGCTAAAGACATTGGTATGACAGTGTACCTGAAGAAGGTTGTGGACCTGATCCCATACTTTGAAAAGTTTGAGTTAACCCAAATCCCAAGAACGAAGAACATGTATGCGGATGCCTTATCGAAATTGCTCAGCAGGAAAGACTCAGACTTGCTCAAAATTGTACTGATTGAATACCTCTCCATTCCATCCACAGCCAAAGTAGAAGAGGTGATGTGGGTTGAAGGAACCCCATAATGGATGCAACTTATTATAGCTTACCATAAAGATCACATCTTTCCATGAAGCAAAGAAGATGCCCACAAGCTCAGATGAAGAGCCACCCACTATGTACTCCAAGACGAAGTACTTTACAAAAGGATTTTTCTCATCCCACTCCTACAGTGCACTGGAGGGGAGGAGGTTAATTACGTCCTACAAGAAACCCACGAAGGAATATGTGGTAATCATACAGGGGGCCCAGTAGCGGCCCATAAAGTACTGAGGCAATGGTACTATTGGCCAACTTTGAAAAAAGATATTGTATAATTCGTGAAAAGATGCGATAAGTGTCGGCGCTTCTCCTCCATTCAGAGACAGCCATCCCAAGAGTTGGTCGTAGTCACCTCCCTGGCCGTTTGCCAAATGGGAGGACGATCTAATAGAGCCTATGCCAAAAGGAAAATGAAGTGCAAGCTACACAATTGTCGCCATTGATTACTTCACTAAATGGGTCGAGGTGGAACTGTTGGTGAAAATAACCGAAGCAAACACTTTTAAATGCATATGGAAGAACATCATATGTCGTTCGAAATCCGCCTCTCAATCGTTACAGACAACGGGGCAGCAGTTCGAAAACAAGAAGCTTAGAGACCTACGTAACGAACTAGGTATCAAGAAGAACTTCTCTTCTTCTCACCACCCCCAAGCACATGGCTAAGTCGATGCAGTCAACAAGACTATAAAACACCTCTTGAAGAAGAAACTTGATGTATCAAATGGCACAAGGTAGATGAGCTCCCTCATGTATTATGGACGATCCGTACCACCAGCCGAACCGCAACGAAAGAGATCTCTTTCTCTATGGCATATGGGGTCGAGGCCATAAGACCAGTCGAAGTGGGTCTTCCTTCTCCTTGTCACCTACAATTCAAGGAAGTATCCAATGATGGGATAAGGTGATGCGAGCTCGATTTCCTTGAAGAAAGAAGAGATTATTCGAAAATCAGATCGGCTTCCTATCAAAGAAAAATGGAAAGGTACTATAATGCCAAGATTAAGAAGAAATCATTCAGGAGAGGCGATCTAATGCTCATAAAGGTCTTTCTAACCTCTAAAAAGCCCGGTGCTGGTACGCTAGGTCCCAACTGAGAAAGCCCCTATCACATATCGAGCGACGTTCGACCAGAAACATTCTTAATTGAGAACTTAGATGGAAACATGCACCACCACCCTTGGAATGTCGAGCATCTAAGGATGTATTATTAGTAAAGGGTTTGATCATTACTTATGTACCTTTTTATCTTTTGCTATGACAAGCTCATATGTTAAGTAGACAAGCTCATATCTTTTGATCATCTATAATGGCTGCGACGCTCTCATGCGTTCTGATTGTTTAAATCAAATTCAATTATGGCAAGCCCATAAAGGTGTTATTCAAAATTAATTGGGCGAGCCCATGATTGATTTATTGTGATAAGCTCATATGTTTAAACATTATATGCCGTTTGATTAATTATGGCGAGCTCATAAAACTTACGTCTGATTTATTGTGACAAGCTCATATGTTTAAATGTTATACACCGTTTGATAAATTGTGGTGAGCCCATAAAACTTACGTTTGATTTATTGTGACAAGCTCATATGTTTAAACATTATACGCCGTTTGATTAATTGTGGCGAGCCCATAAAACTTATGTTTGATTTATTATAACAAGCTTATATGTTTAAAAGTCATAAGCAGTTTGATTGGTTATGGTGAGCCCATAAAAGTATTATTCGAAGTTAATTGTGGCGATCCCATAAAGCTCAATGCTTGGTTGATTATGGCGAGCCCAATTATGGCGAGCCCGTAAATTAACTTGTGTGACGAGCTCATGCATTCTCATTGCTTATTAAATTCAATTAAGGTTAGCCCGTTAATTGGTAGCTTATTAAAGTACGAGTGCAGCGAGCCCATAAATCGCTAAACACTTGGCAACATGCTCTAAAGCTCAAATTCAGAATTGAAAAAGCTCATCCATTCAAATCAATTACACGGAGAAATGGGAGAGATCCATTACAAAAATAAAGACCTAGTCTATATAACAACATCTTGCTAGGGCCTCTCATGGGCACTCACCTCCTCCACTGAATCTTCTTCTTCGATAGCAGGGGTACAAGGGTCTTCTGATAGGAACTCGCCCTTTAGAGGAGAAAGGTCCAACTCAGGATGTAGCACATCGAGCCTATCGAAGACTTCATTGTACGCGACCCTTCTCTAGTATATACAGAGGCCATCGTAGCTTGCCGTTTCATGAAAGTGAGTAATATAATTGTTAACTATGGCCTCCTCTGCCCCACTCAGTTGCTACTTCAAACTGGCCACCTTAACTGTCAACTCTCCAACTTAAGCTTTTAGCTCCCCCTTATCTTTATTAGCAACCTCCAAAGTTGATGAAGCGATCCATTGAAGGTTGTCAGAATTCTCTACACGATTCGTCAAAGTATTCGCCTAAGCCTTACAAAGGTAGACTTCCTTCTTCAATCCATCATTCTCTTTAACAATTGCCTCCACCCTCGACTCCGCCTCAACCTGCTTCACCTTAGAGGCCTCAATGGCTTCATTGGCTGAAGATACCTCAGCCTTGGCCCTATTCAGCTCCACCTCGGCATCCTTTACCTTGGCAAAAAGTCTTTATTGAGGCTTTGCAGTTGCCTTAGCTCCATCTGAACGTTTAAAAAAGAATCCTTGAGAGCGAGCCTGCAAGGCGAGACCCTCCTCCACCATGTCAACTGCATCACAGGTTTCAGCATACGAGGAGTACTTGTCAGTCCAATATTTATGGTGAACCCTCGTAGCCCCTTGAACATCGATAGGAAGCATCTCTATCACCGTTGAGGAAATTTCGTCCGACCTCCCTCCAAGAAAGTTTTGAGCCTTTCCTCAGAAGGGGCACTTCTCACCTCCTTCCCTTGCCTCTTCCTCATCAACTTAGCCCCCTCCTCATCCACATCTTCAACATCCACAATCTTCACGAAGGAAATAGGTTCGGCATGAATGGGTTGGCAAAGTGATTCCCAATGGCGATCAGGTTCGGTGTTCTTCGATAACACCAATTTCTTCTTAGAGGTCTCTAAGGGAGCCTCCACTTCTTTCTCATTTTATCCTTTTTATTTTTCCCCTTTCTTCTCCGAGGGAAGCGATGGATTTACCTTGGAAAGGTGGGCCAGCTCATATCGCTGGTTCTTGTAAGAAGACGACCCGACATTCAGGGGCTTCCTTTTCTAAACCTCCCCCAGGCTCCTCAACTGGAGTAAGTTGGGCTCCACATACTCTCTCTTGTCATGTTACCCTACAAGAAAAAGAAACATTTAGGGAAATTATGGAAGAAAGTTGCTGACAAGTAAAGAAGCAAACCATCATATTTTACCTTTGGTAGCCATTAGTTGATATGTGATGAAGATGTTCCGCTTGTTGACGACGTTCTTGAAGTACCTCTTCTCCGCGTGCAGCTCGTATATTGCCCGAATAATGGCCCACTCAGATGCTCGAGCTTGAACCGATTAACTGCAGTTGCATAAAGCACGCATTAGATAAAAATCAAAAGGAGGCTAATACATTAAAGAAATAGCATTATAAATGAAGTCTCAACTTACTATACTCATGGTATTGGGTCGGTACGGTGATCTCTGGAACCACATCTCCTTCCATTGTCCTCCAGTGATCCCTGATCCAAAACCAGGATGACTTCTAATTTTTGATAGAAGTTGGGGTCCACAGATGAAAGGAAAATGTGGGCCCCAAGGGTTCATACAATACCATCCCTTACAATCACTCTCCCCACAAGAATGTGGGGGTATTCCTCGCCAAGAGTGACCTCCTTCCAAAGAAGGAAGGCCCCTGCTAACTGGCTCCATGTGTTGGGTACTAGTTGGGTAGGGGCCAAATTATACTACTTAACGATATATCTAAAAAAGGGGTGCAGGGGCAGCCCCATCCCCCGGCCAGAATGGCCTCGCTCATTGCCACACACCCCTCTCTAGAGAAGCAGGCCCTCTCCTCTAGGGTCGGCACAGATATTTTTATGTTATCTGTGATCCTATACCTCTCTCGGAAGGTCTCTAAATCACTCTCTTTTATATCTGTTGGCCCAAGGAAGCCCTACATGTAATGCTATAGTCTATGGGGCCCTCTGGCATCATCCATACACTATGAGGGCCGCCCATTGCCTTCATGATCCACTCAGTAGGAATCAGTGGAGGAATACCCACCTTAGCACAAATTAATCCCATATTTACCTCAAAAGACCCCTCGGCCACATTATTTTTAGAAGAAGAAACCATTTAACTTAACAGATGAAGAAAATGCCTTGATAGTAATAGGTACTTACATAAACCCTAAGACCCAAGGTCCAGAACACTTGGAAATGAGGGAGAACGGAGTTGCTCATCGGAAATAGCAGGAAGATACCAAGTTAAATGGGAATATTCTCAGCACTCAAGGTTTAAAACTTTCACAAAGTGAAGAAAATGGGAAAAAAAATAGGTTTTCAGCCTTATATATCGTAGTAAACGAACCCTTACAGTTGGATCTTCCTTCATTTTAATTTGGACCATCCACTTGTAGTCTAATCTATCACGTTAATACCAAAGGAAGCTTGCAAAAAATTCAAACCAAGGGCTCAGATGAAGTCGTGCCAGACACACACCATGAACTCACGTAGGCCATGCTGGTGTGAAACATCACCATCATTGCGCATTAAATGCGCACGTAGCTCAAACCTGAGAAATTGCTACACCACCCAACTATTTTTATTAGGAACCAACGTACCCTTCAAATCATTAGAGCACGTCATCTAGCAAGCTTCAGCTTAACATATGCTTTAAGGGCCTCGCCTAGCACCTTTCGGCCTTTTCACAGGCTTCAGCTTGACACATGCTTTAAGGGCCTCGCCTAACACCTTTCAGCCTTATAACAAGCTTCAGCTCCACATATGCTTTTAGGGCCTCGCCTAGCACCTTTCAGCCTTTCCACATGCTTTAGCTCGACATATGTTTTAAGGGTATCCTCGTCTAGCAACTTTTAGCCTTATCACAGGCTTCAGTTCGACATATGCTTTAAGGCCTTCGTCGTGTGTCCCTTAGCCTTGTCGCAAACATCAGCTAACAATCTTTTTTTCCTTTTAAATTGGAAATCCCACACATTATATAAATAATTATACATGGACTTCAGGGATTTTTGTTAACTCATGAGATAAAATAAGGGCCGCACGTAACACTATTAGAATTACGTGGCAAATTATCTAGAGGGGTTTGGCGAGAGAGAATGGACCACGACCACGCCTCACACAGCGGTGAGGATGACCCTATTATATATAAAGGCGACCCCTTCCTCCCACTGACCCCATTTAGGGTAGACCCATACAGGAACCGGTCATACCGATGCAGTTGCATGATCTTTAACAGATCTTATGTTGAATGATTGACAAGACAATTTACTACCATCGACGCCTCTGCACTTCTATATAGTCAAATCCAAACTGCCAAGCTAGGCTTTATGGATGCAAAAAGGGTGACATCATTTAGGCAAGGGCTGATTGACGTATTTGGCAAGCGAAGTCGTCCGGATGAGGCCACGTGTATTACCATCCTGTAGACTTCATTCATTTCATCCAAGTATAAAAGCTCACACTTAGTGCCATTCTGGGATGATGTAAGTTTATACTCAAAAGCTATATTCTTACTACGCACTTATTTACTAACTCCCAAGCTGACCCCCGTTTTTGTTAATTGAAAGCTCACGTTAATAGCTCTCCCACACACTAAACCTTTTTCCAACAGACATGACCATCGGAGTGCGCAACGGTCCGTCCAAGTGTGCATGAATTCAGCTTGCGTGGACGTGAGAGATCTTGAGATCTGTTGGCCACGTCATTGATACATTTTTTTGGGTCAACAACTTTCCATGTATTTAAAAAGTCTAGATGTATTCAAATGAGACTCTTCAAACTTCAAAGTTCTTAAAAGTCCTGGTATATTAAATTAAAAGTTTTAAAAATCTTAAAAAATCAAGAATATTCAAAATGTCAATGAATTTAACGTCATTTATAAAATCATTCACATGCTAACTTTTAAACGAAAAGTACAAATACAAAATTTCAAACATTTCATTCATTCTCGAGATTTTGAAAGGCTTTCACCGAAACAAACCAACAAAAAAATGGAAAAAAGACTTTCAATCCATTATATTTCTCATTCATTTTTCATTCTATGAACCCTAGAGTCACTACACCAAAAAAGAGCTTTTGCAGCGGTCAAAAAACGTTGCAAAAGACCTTTTGCAGCATTTTTCCAAGTGTTGTGGAGGTCGGTGTTGTCGTTGAGAGAGTACTTTTTGCAGCGTTTATTCATTGTTTTGAAAAAGTCTTTTGCAGCTTTTTTTAACGTTACGGTAGACCTTTTGTAGCGTTTTTCCAACGTTGCTATAGATTTTTTTTTTTTTTTACAGTTTTATATGATAATTGACCCACAAATTGAAAATAACACTTTGTGAATAAATTTTGGAATTATATAAAAATTGACAATTTTATTTGTAAATTTTTAAATCAATACAACATTAGAATGAAATACAACACAACCTATCTAAAAAGNACTTTGTGAATAAATTTTGGAATTATATAAAAATTGACAATTTTATTTGTAAATTTTTAAATCAATACAACATTAGAATGAAATACAACACAACCTATCTAAAAAGGAGTAAGGATTAAAGAGTTCATGTTGCATACTCTATAAAGCTCGAAACTACAATAAACTATCCAAACTAGAAATTGCACAGAAACAATGACACAAAAACGGACTAAAGCCTTTGGAAGCATAGAGGTCCCGATCTTCCTTCAAGGATGAACTGCAACCAGTTTATCTTCAGAATGCTTAAGAATTGACAACTTACTACTTTGGACTTTGCTTTTCTATTATGTTTTTCCCCAGTTTTGCAATTTTATCTTCCCATCCAATCTTTGATATCCTGATCTTCCTTCAAGGATGAACTGCAACCACATCATTGTACAAATGAGGTGTAGGAAGAAGAAAGTTGCTGGAGAAGTAGAAAATCTTTTTTGAGGGGGTCTCTCAAACGGGATTGGAACTATCTGACAGTGTAGTCTATCCTACAAAACCATACAAAGAGAATTATATATCACAAGCCTTTATGAGATCAGGCCAATAAAAAGAGTACCACTAGAACTTTGAGAACAAACTAGTAAACTATAATTGCCAAACAGAACAGACAATATCCTAGATGCTGCTAAAGTTCTCAATGTTCTCTATAGGTATGTGTCATAACAAATATAGAAGATACGAAATTAAGTGTAACTTGTAAAACGTTTGAATGAGAAAATATGGCAACTTTAATAACAAACTAGTTATATGTAGGCATGTCAAGACATTAGTCAAACTTAAATCGATAGAACCTTGATATATAACTACTCGAGTTAAGGCATTTTGACAAAATACAAAAAAAATAAATTGAGGGAGATTTCATTAATTCTTATCAAGATTTTTTTTTTTAAAATCACTCCTTAGCCAAGTCACAGGAAGCAATCAACTAATTATTGATAATCTTTTGACCTTGATGTACAAAATGATTCCACCAATTCTCAAAGCCCCCAACTTTGTAACAGCTTAGACTGAAAATGCTAGTGCTGTACCATGGAGGGATTAAAAAATGAAGTCACTCTACATCAAGAGTTTCTGTAGTTCAAAAACACTTTTAAGATTTCTTGTTCCAACAAATTTGAGTATTGAATATAACATTGGTACTGTTACTTTATCTGCATCTTTTGCTACAGTGCAAATGTGCTTCTTTTGTCATTCATTTTTAGCTCGGTAAGTTCCTAAAGTTCAATCTTTCCTACTTCAGTTATTCTATTTTAGTAACAAATTAAATACTAGCCACAAAATGATTCTGGCCTAGAAGAAGTTTCTACCATCACACTACCATATTAAAGAAGCTTAGTTCATCCAAATCCTGTTATCCTACCATTTGGTCTTGGAATCAAAAATTTATTCGAACACCTTCCTTATAAGATTTATCTTGTCTCGACCTAGATATATAAATTCCTATAGCTCACTCTATTTTCTGTATATAGCCTTCATATTGTGTAACAACATAAGAATGCCCACTGCTAATTTCAGATTTCCACAACCAAAGATCAACTGAAATCAACTATATTGCACAATATCTAGAAAGAAAAAACTTGCAAGTTAACCTGTATGTATTATTTTCAATCTTATTTATAACGCCTCAATTGAGCATTAAAAACACCGAAAATAAAAAGTAAATTTAATATGCATATTAGACGTAATTAGGAAGGAAAGATGGAGAGGACCTTGGGGTCAGTAACATAAGCGTTCGTGCGGATCTCAGAGGCGACAGTGGAGCAAAGTTCGGAGGGCTTGGCGACGTCGTCAAAGATGTAGATTTCCATGATGGTTGGGATGGATCTGCACGCCGTCTTGAAGAACTCAAAAACCCGCTTCCGCGCCTCATCCAAGTTCACCAAGTTCGATGGAACGTGAACATATTTCAGTGAGAAATCGGAGAAATTAGTGTAGTAATAGAGCTAGAAATTAGAGATTCATTGATTGTAGATTGTCAGCAAAATGAATTTGAGTTAGAGAGCAAAATGAAAGGAAGAGAGATCACTAGAGATTTTGTTGAGAAAGAGATATGGAAGCAGAGTAGGCTTCAAAGTTGGGTTAATTTGGATTCTAAAGGCCCTGTTCTCTTTGCCTTGTTTGGATCGTTTTCTGTTTTCGATTTTTCAAAACAGTGAAAACGCGTTCTCTTTCCTATTTTCGAAAACGCATTTTTGAAAACAAAAAAAAAATTTCAACACAAAACACAAAACGGGAAAAACGTCGTT
>CAIGRR010313141.1:0-10315 GCA_903798365.1 Fraxinus sp. 1973-6204 | reverse complement strand
AAAAAAAAAAAAAAAAAAAGTCATTTATTTTCAACAATCTAAATCATAATACAACAAAATTATGACAGCAAATCAAACCCACAACTTTAGAAGTTACCTAAATTCTCATTTCTCAAACATTTGACGCTTGCATGCCACTGCTGAACAAGAGGCAATTCCCAATCGCAAATTGTTAGACGCATTTTGTTTATTAGTCTGCTAATTTCTACCCGAATCACCATTTCTCTCCTCTTCTTGATAAGTCTTATATTCTCATTTAAGTCATTTTTTTCATTATTCTTTCTTTTATTTGTTGTTTTTTTAACTTATTATACACTTGTGACTTGTGAGTTGTGATTGAATTAAAAAAAATGACTATTTGTATCCATAGGTGATTACTGAACTGTTTGTCATTTAAAAAGAAAGAATGATAGAGCGTATTGATTGTGTGAAAATGTTAAAGTTCCTTAACTAGTACTATTACATTTTACTTTCGTAAAGTCGTTAGAGAATAAANGAATTAAAAAAAATGACTATTTGTATCCATAGGTGATTACTGAACTGTTTGTCATTTAAAAAGAAAGAATGATAGAGCGTATTGATTGTGTGAAAATGTTAAAGTTCCTTAACTAGTACTATTACATTTTACTTTCGTAAAGTCGTTAGAGAATAAAATTTGTCAATTTCCAATAAATCTAAACAGATCATTCGTTGTATATTTAAACATATCATGTTCAATCATTGTTTTTCATCTCACTAGTAGGACGAAAGGAGTTTTAACCAAACTATTATAGCAGAATGTGACTTTATCTTTACCAACCACCATATGATAATATGAAAGGCAAACAAGAAAAAGTAAATAAAAATGAAGAAAGATATATTCGTTCTATTAACATATTTTAGCAACTAATTTTGAAAATAATTTATTCACGGATTTCGTGGGAATGAATGTAATTTAATATTTAAAATTATTCGTTCTCGTTTAAAGTTATATGTTAACTTATTTTAAATATATTATTATAACGTCGATAGATAAATTGCGGATTAAAACCGAACCAACTCACAAATTATGGTTTGGTTTGGTTCAAAAAATAAAATGGTTTGGTTTGATTTGAAAAAATTTCAAACCGCATGAAATGATTTGAGTTGAAAATATGGTACAAATCGTCCAAACCGAACTTCATTCACCTCTAACTCTCCTATAGTCCCATAAAATTAATAGAAATTGTTTAGTTGGCAGTCATAATATAATTCTCTTCCATATAATTGTGAGCCCGTAAAACGATGGTTATGCTACGTTTTAGATTTTTATTTTTATTTTTTATTTTTTTGAAGGGGGAGTGGAGCCGTGGAGGGGATGAAGGTACCAATCTTTTTTCTCTTGACCTCAGCCATAAAAACAACAATACTTAAACCATCTAGGAGAATGCGAATCGGTATGTCCTCAGGTGAAATTATTTAAAAGCATATTTTTATTTATCTTAACATAATTTTGGATAGCAATTGACTGACATAGCACGTGGAGATTAAGTGAAAGATGCATTACAATATTGCTACATATTACAAATTAAGTAATTTTAATCCATTCGGAAGATGGTAGGTGACAAAAGGGTAAAATTTGAAGTTAATAAGTTGAAGTTCATTGATACAATTGAAACTAAAATAAAGTTCAACGGCCCAAGGGGATAAACTAAGAGCCTGTTTGGTAGAGATTAAAATCGGATTAAAATTGAAGAACTAGCCGTTATTGTTGACTTTTATTAAATATGTGAGACCCAACAACGGTCATATTTTTAATTTTAATTAGATTTTAATTGTTACCAAACATGCTATAAATTTTAATCATTCAATTGAAATTTAGCTAAAAGTTCAGTGACTGCAGGTGAAATTTATGGAATACGAATTCACTAAATTTAAATAATGATTATAAAATAACTTATTATAAGGTAACCGTTTTAATTAAACTTCAAATAATTTATTTGTGTATTAAAATACTTGGGACTGAAATAACGAGTGAACAACTTTTTTTAACAATAATTGTTTTTAAGAAATAAATAATTTTAAAACTTATTTCGTGTCTTTTGCTTAAAACTGGCCCCTTTTAACAAAATTCCTATGGCTTAAAAACTAAAAATTATCAATTGGGATATGTAGAAGAAACAGCTGAGGTACTAAATTAATTTAAAATAAAAATAAATAAATAAAATCTGTAAAATAAAGAACTCACAAAATGGACACTAAGTGTGAGTGAATAATAAAATAAAAAGAATACTATTTGAAGTGACAACCTATATGCAAATTATTAAAAGGCGACTAAACTTGATTTGATTTAGATAAAATATATGAATTTTTTATTTCGACAAGCATCGTTTAGTTGGGTATTTCTATTCAAGATATTCCTCAATTTTGAAGCTCGTTAATTGCCGTGTGAATCTCTTCTAGACAACTATTAAAACTTTTAGTCTTGAAATGGTCGGCTTTGGTTCAATTCTCAGGACTGCCTCACACGATAAAAAAAAAAAAAAAAAATCGTAAACTTTTTCATTCAAGAATGTCAGGAAATTAAATAACATTAGTTATCATTATTTTGATCGTGTTTTATTAGTTTGCATATAGGTTTTGTCACTATTATTCTCTTTTTATTTTATTATTCACTCGCCCTAAGTGCACCTCACTAATGTAATGCATTTTGTGCGTTCTCTATCACTCTTATCCACTTAATCTCCTATTTATTGGAATTAAATTCAGTGACCACTGACCACTACCACCATGGCAATGAACCACACACGATAATGTTAAGCATAATAATATTAATATTAATAGACATGATACAAGTGCAACCCCAACTACACATAATGCTTTAGTTTCACATTTCAACATTACTCAATTCTCATCCGAAGCACAATTCATTTGCTAATAAAATAATGCAATGATTGAAGACGAGTTTAGAAGGATGAGAAAAGATATAGTAAATGTAATTTTTCTTGAATAAATAATGAATTAATACTATTCACCATAATCCACAATAATACCTTATTCATAATATGTTCGTTATATGCTCGAATCCAGAATGTCAAACACAAGCAAAAAGATCATGCCTAATTTGGCGATTGTTGACAAATGCCTCGTTTCTCAACTCAACTCAAGTAGGAAAGTGTTGAATGTGTAGATCCAAATATATTATACACTTGACAATTTTAAGTGTTATAAGAATACTCTGGAAAATTCGTGTGTATACATTGTGAGAATATTTCCTCTTATACAAAGGGTATTTATTGGGATGGTCCTCCTTTCAGTGGTACAGAGAAAATAGGTATATGGGTCCACACACATTTAACCATCTCCTTCGATATAAATGGATTTAACCATTCTAAATGAAGTGTTCTTTACTTGCTTTCGATTTCGCCTTTTTGTGTTTCTAATTAAGTTTAACCCATAACAGGAAACTGGCTCTAGACATACGTACAAATGACTGAAGCTGAAAAGTAGTAAATGATAATAGAACCAAGTACCAAATGACTCCCTTGAACTAGCAAAGTTAATGTTCAGGGTGAATAACAATGCCAGAACTAGAAGCCTAGTTAGAGTTGATAGTCCCTTGGCAGAAGAAAAGAACTATTTTTTACACTGTTGGGTGATCCACTGAAGGAGACGAAAACGGAACCTGGAGCTTCTCATTGCTTGGAGAAATTTCATCAGTTTGACAATGTTCAGTAGAGACATCATGACCTGACTCCCTGGTTTGGCCATGTTGCTCGGAGGATTCTTCCGTGTAGATAGTTTCATTAATCGTTTGTTCCTCATCCACAGAAGCCAATGACGTGGTTGATGTAGCAGTTAGCAGAGAAAAAGCTGGACCTTCTTGTCTAGTCTTCACTTTCCTTCGCCATCCATGAAGCGATCTTCTAACATTTTCTGATATTATTGTTTTCTTAAACTTTGAACCCATCTGCAGCAAAAAAAGGTCATAAACTGTGAAAATGTGGAAGGAGAAAGGGGATAACAAGAGGTCCGGCTCTAAATTCACCTGAGTAATAATAACATACAGTGGGAACGTGATGAAGCTACACCAAAACTGGGAAACAACCCTGCAGAAAAATCAACACTCCACTGAGATTTCATGTGTAGCAATGGATTCTGCTTAGAAGAATATCAAATTATTACGGTATAGATGTTTTAGATGAAACAATGTACCCAAATGTCAAGCGGATTACAAGAAATCTACGATCTTCAGTGTAACAAGATGGTCCCTTAACTTCCCACTGGACAATACCAATAAAAAGAAAGCAAAACAAAACAGAAATTAGGAATGCCGAAAGGTAACTTGGTTCCACCCAAGTATGTGATTTGGTGTTAGACTGTTAGTGAAAGAATACGAAATCTTACCAATGACCAAATATAGGCTGCCATCTCGAATGCATTCTGCAAAATCAAACAGTGGAAATGAAAAACCATTCAATTATTTTGGATTAGACTGATGTTCTTCTACTTTAATATCGAATTTGAAGACATACAAAATATTTTATTTCAATAACCTGGAATGATACGAATTGTATCAAGCGCAGTAGAAGCCTAGGGTTCCCAAACCAGAAGAGCTGATCCCTCAGGTTGAACTGACGAAATGCTGTCCATTGACTTGAATCCATGATTTCAACAGCCAGCTTTACAACTATGCGATGCAGTTTGGTGCCAACCAGGAGGATTAACTTCCCGAACACAATTAATGAAAGGGGTAAAGCATGTGACAAAAAGAGAGACAAGATAGTAAGAAGAGATTAAAAGGAATTCCACTTTTGCAAGTTAAGAAGGCAGTAACATTTAAGTGTAAAGACTTACAATAGCAGGAAGGAAAGAAACCCAGAAGTAAAAATTTGTTCCTGAAGAAGGATAGGTAAACATTGATTTCCTTCAGAGGTTGTCCTAAAATTAAGAAAGACGAATAATCCAGAAACAAAGTTCAATTTAATTTAATGCAAATGTAAATGCTCTTATTATCATCAAGGTGACTGGGGCTGTCACAGGGAAAAAGAAAAAAAAAACTGTCATTTTTTGCAGGTGATCTTTAACTATCTAATTAAAAGAACAGTACGTAGTAAGCCACAATCTAATTTTAGAGAATCACGGAAACTGAATTCTGTTTTTCGATAGCCTATCAATGATGTCCAACGTTCAACTTCTATCAGACAGGAAACTTTAATCCGTGACCATTTCCTTATGTATCTGTGCAAGGAATGCAATTCTGTTGGCATTTCATCAAGGAATGCTTATTGTTGTTAGGATTTAGATCCCTTTATACCACCATTATTGAATATTCTGAACCAGCAAAGTTTTGTGTTTAAAAAGCAGACCAAGTCTTGTATTTTCAGGATGGATTTCACTGTGTACAAGAAGTTTTAGATGCCCATAAATATGAATCATGAGGCAGATTCATGGACTAGGCAAAGGAGATCAAAATGTTTAAACAGGATGAAAGTACCTAAATCGCAGAAGAAATGAGTATCTAAAAAAAAAAAAATGGAAGTCTCTCATGAACACGTGAATAAAATACATCCACAAAAGAGCTAGAGTTGAATGCTTGAGATATATTCATACTTTTGAAATGAGATGTAACAGTTGATCATCCAACTCCTGGCTATTGAAGAACGGAAGAAGATGGCTTGCGCAAGAGTAACACATTTAAGCAATAATAGGAGCATAATTATAAACATTGTGTTTAAAAGGCTTGTGCCTTGAGGCACGCCTCGTAAGATGCCTTCATTAAGAGCCTCATTGCCTCAAAGCATATGCTTTGATCTCCATTTTTCATCTCATTATCTATTCACTACCTCTAAACAACCCTACTTGGAATCTTCATGTTTTCCATCAGCTGGGAAAATCCAATGGTTTCTGCCTAAATAAGCAAATCAACATTCCTATAACTTCCTAGTTAATCATATGACACCAATCCCAAAGTGCCATCTGATATAGTCAGTGAGAAGCACATATAAACTATCTGCTGATCATATTTCTTAAGTCGGTTTGTGGAAATTACCATGAAAACCTAGAAGAATGCAGAATATGGCAAAAATCCAAAGTGGAACACTGCAAAAGAACAGGAGAGCTGTTAGATACTTGGCATTCATGATTTATGACTGGTTTAGAGAAGGAAAAAAAAAAAGCATTGTTGAAATTTGTGGTTGCCGCATTTTTAATTGAATTAGCAACAAGTGAATATTCCACAGATAATAAACATCAGAAAAATGAATCAACTATTTAGCCCCTGTTTGACCACCATTATTTGGGTAAAATGGAGTAGGGAAAAGTTTTGGGCTTATGTACAAAATATTTTATTGTATGAATGAATGGTTAAAAATGAATACGTAGAAAAAAGAATTTTGAAATAATAGTTGTCAAACAAGGGCTTAATCCGTCTTCCAAAAATTATCCCTAGAAATCCACAATGTAGGCATTTTTATCTTGAGAGATGCATTTGGAATTTATATTGGAAGTTTTGAAAGCCTTAATAGGAAGCATTGAACAAACTCGATGCAAGTGTTGTGTCATAAAGAAACTATGGCAAGAGAAGTACAACATTCTTGAATTAGTCAATAAATGGATTGTAAGCGTTATAATGGAAAAATGATAATTGTCTAACCTAAAGTGCATCGCCCAAATGCTCAATTTGAGCCTACCAAATTTTTTGAATTAAGCCTTTGAGCCCTGAGTGGTTAGCATTTCATTATTGCTGAGAAGGCATGCATCGAACATAAGAAAGGAAAAAGCCAAATTACGATTAAGCTGGGGCAACTGGGGAAGATATTTAGGCAAATGCCTAATTATGCTAATAGACATTTAGCATAATTGCGATAGAGTTAGCTTTATGCTTAAGAGTTACTAATATTTAATTAAGTGCCAAGTGAGAGCACTATTAAGTTCAGTTGCTCAACACAAACAAGTCAAGTGGACATAACACTCCAGAGATGCCACAGTCACACAAGATACCCTTAGAAAAGACATACGTTATACTCTCTTATTCATAAAGAATAGTTCCATTAATTTTCAAACTGTCACATTGTCAGACCTCTCCAAAAGAGTTAAACATGAAACTATATGACCCCCTCTCAACTTAGTTAGCTCAATTCCCTAAAAGGAGGAAAATATCCTAAATGGTTTAAATATGTAAATTAGCCTAGGGGGAGCTTACTGTCAAATGCTCGGTGTACAGAGCCTATCAAAGCTCCACAAAAGCTAACATATACTACGTTGAATGAGATTTTAAGAATTTATATAAATGAGGAAAATGATGAGACTTGGAAATAAATGCAAGAGTAAGGCTACAAACCTGTTAACGTAATCATCAAGTCAAGTCAAAAACCAGTGGAGCACAAATGCATAGATGTCTTATAAATGTTACCAATCCCATGTACAAATGAAAGAAAATTAAATCTGCAGCACTTGTCACGTTAACAGGTGATGTTTTCAAATTTGGAAGGATGCAAGTGCAAGCCAACATTATGAATTGAGATAATTAATATTAAAAATTTTGAAACTCCAAAACGATGCATGGTTACCTAATGCCAACAATATCTCGAAATTCTTCCTCCATGCTTCGAAGCATGTAATTGTGGAAATCATAGGTGAAAGGTAGTTGATGAGTCTGCAACATTCACCAAAACAAAGTGTTCGTTTTTGTGGCAATATAAAGTGAATCATAAATCCAAGTTTGGCATGACAAATTTCACTTGTAAGCACATTTCTCAACGTAGCTTCCCATGCATATTAAAATCAAATCTCAGTTCCTGGATGAAGAATCCCATGTCTTGTAAATTACATAATTTTATGCAATCAACCTAGCAGAGTTTTACCAACTATGTAATCCTAGTCATGTAGTTAATTACTTATTACTTCAAAGCACAAGAAATCTAAATATTAAAACTGCTGAAGTCAAGCAACATTGCTTATACTCTTATTACGAGTAAGATCAGGAAAAAATAATTGAAGACAAAAGAAACAACTTACCGTAATAAAACCAAGTCTTAAAGCCATGTAGTCAGGTTGATGAATTGAACTCCAAAACTGGCGGCTGAAACAAAGCTGAGAAGCAAAGCAGTTTAAAACATGGACTCTAAATCCATGTCAAACACATAAAAATGTACAGTGGAAAAAGATGAAACAAAACTGGAAGCTAAAGCCGATGAAATGGAAAACAGACCATGAAATTATAGCGGTAATTGCATTAAACCGTGATATTATCAGAATGTATAGGATATCTTTCAAAGAGGTATATGAGGAGGACAAAATAGAGAAAAAATATCTTTATAAGGAGGACCATGAAATGATAGCGGTAATTGCAATAACCATGATATTATCAAAACATAGAGCATATCTGAAAGAGACAAATCTTTCAAAGGGGTATATGAGGAGAATAAAAGAGAGAAAAAATATTTATGAGCAAAGTGAGTTACAATTTCAATGACAAAAAGGGTTGTCAATTTCTACATATTCATTAGAAATAGTGACTGCATTCTATCATATCAGCTTATAAATCATACCTCTTTGTGGGGGTTCGTCATATGATTGTGGAGTCCTTTTTTTGTTGAAAGTTAAGGAATCCAAATGTAATCTCTCTCTCTCTCTCTCTCTCTCTCTCTCTCTGAATGTGTGCGCGTGTGCATCCTTATACGCGAAAGTGAGTTACCATTTCAATAACAAACAAGGTTGTCGATTTCTAAATATATGTTAGAACAGTGAGTGCATTAGAACAGTGACTGCATGCTATCGTGTCCGCTTATATATCATTGTCCACAAACAGTTTTTGTTTTTCTACACACTTTCTGTTATTGCTTTCTGTATGATGGTTGAATTTCTATCAAGACTCTAATGTCAAAAAAATATTTATCACGGGTGGACACGGTTTACAGTTTTCTGGGTTTAAAATTAAAATAGTTCATCGATCACACATTTCTTAGTTTTTGCAACTGGTTTCTGGGAAATGGAATGCACTAAAGAGAATTTGATTGCTACAAGGAACTAAGTAATTTATTTTTCTAGCAAGTAAAATGATATCATAATTCAGAATTTAGTTTTCAGGTAGGTGAGATTCTACATGCATATACCTCTTTCTCTCTCTGTGTGTGCGCGCGCGCGCAAGCACTTTAGTTCTTAGGTAGGTGAGATTCTACATGCATATATATACCAGCCTCCTCTCTCTCTCTCTCTCTTCTCAGTGTGTGTGCGCGCGTGTGCATCTCTTGTACTTGTGTGCATGAAATATTCCACACATGCACACACAAAAATGTGATTCCTATCTCACGGTTTTTGTTTTTCTCCACATTGTCTATTATTTCTTTCTGTATGATGGTTGAATTCCTATGAATACTCTAATGTCAAAAAATAATATACATTACAAGCGGACATAGAGTACAGTTCTTTGGCACTAAATTATAACAGTTCATCAATCACAGATTCCATCAACTTTTATCAAAATCTACTAAATATCTAATTTTAATTTCCATCAAACAGGTGCTAAGTAATTTATTTTTCAGGCATTTAAAATGATATCATAATTCATAACTGTTTTCAGGTAGGTGAGATGCTTCATGCATATACCAGCCAAACAAGAACTCTGTGCTGACTCCACGGATGAGACGTGTGGTTAACTATGAAACTCGATAGGCGCCTGATTTGTATACCATTTGATGTAACTTCTTGTGGCTCTAAATTACATTTTGACAAAAAGAAAAAAGTCAAAAAATTGCCATTTAATGGCTTGAAGTTCAGAATAAATTTAATGGAAAATTTATAGTAGGAATCACATTACCATTAAAAGTGTCTACACTTAGCAATCCTCGAAATGCCAATGTCTTGGCATGATTTTCCCATGTTCTCCAGCTGTAGATCTGCATGCATGACATACGAATTTTAGCAAGATGGTTGGAGTTACCATACCAAAAAAAATGAAGTACCTTGATCATGGCCAGTGCAATTGCTATGAAACTATAGAAGACATGGGTCACCCCGAGAACAAATAAGAAACGATGAAGCTGCTCAAGACTCTCATATGAAGCAAATGATTCACGACCCTGAAAAAGGATGTTGAAAACGTCCCTGGTAATTTGAAGCCAGAAACCAATCATATTGTTTAAGAGAAACATTTGGAAAAATGAAACCAAGGGTTTCTCCTTCTTCAAAACAGGAGCTAATGAAAGTGGTGTGTAATACATGTCAAAAGAGGCTGAACAATATAGATAATTTCTTTAAAATTCGTTGTCTCCATTGCTTTGATTAATGTCGATATATATTGTACAAATATAAATATACAAGGCAAGTAAATAAACCTAATTCCTAGAAATCGGCT
>CAIGRR010313098.1:0-10114 GCA_903798365.1 Fraxinus sp. 1973-6204 | reverse complement strand
AAAAAAAAAAAAAAAAAAACCTATCAAATATGGCTACCCCTGTTTGATTCACATCATTTTTTTCATTCTCATTCTTCTACTAATTTTCAACCACACATTTTTCAATAAAATAATATCTTCCATCATATCAATAACTTTTCATTCTTTTTCAACCACATATTCCTCATCACATCACTTCAAAAAAATGTATTCTCTCATTTTAATATGCACCAAACACACTCGTAAATTGACTTTTGGGCAAATTTTAAAGAATAATGATATCTAGCGTTAGCGATGTTAAACATCGGTCTAAGTGTTAGTAGGTCATATCCTATTTAATTGAACATATAATTTAATGATACAAATGTTGATGTCACCCAAATTAGTGTTAAACGTGTTGAATAGTATTACTCAATTTCAAAAGATATAATACAAATAATCAATATTAGAAACTCAAATGGTCACTTAACTTTGAGTTGTTTCACTCTAGACATTCAACTTTTTCTTATTCTAAAATGGTTACTTAACTTTATGTTTCATTATAGGCAAGTAATTTAATTTAGGGTAATTAGCACGTAACGTTCATGCATTTCAATATTCTATTTTTTGTCATCTTCACCCTTAATGACACATTTAATTGCGCAAACCATCCTTACGTCCATTTCTTGTCAATGTATCCGTTAAGTGAATACTTGTGGTCTATTTTCTTTTCAAAATGGATGGGTAATATTGTCTTAAAAACTTTTGCCCCTTTCTTCCCCTACGCATGCACAATTTTCTTGCGATTTCTCTTCAATAATTTTTCCATTTCTTTCCTTTCTTTATTTGCATTATAGAAACGCACAAATCGTTGTTCCATGATCATGTAATTTGATGGAAAAAACAAAAATTTACATATATCTCCAATGTAAACAACCAAATCTACTGAAAATAGAACACTAGTTATCAACTAATAAACATTGAAACACTATAGCAGTTGAATTAGTCTCGAGATCAAACTTCATGCGAATTCTTAAATTAAATTCTATTTGGTTTTTCTGTATTATTTTCCAAATTGGCATTCAAATGCGAACCAAAATAGAAGAAACACTTGACAAACTTGGAAATGAGATATCCTTCGATAACAAAATTTTGGGTCTTGTAAGAATTGGTAGTTAATTATTGTCAGATCTACGAGGTATAAATTAAACGCATACCCTTGAACATTTCTGAGGGATTGATTGAATCTTGGATCCAGAGTAGAAGGTAAAGAAGAAGTATCTTTGTTCCGATAAAATTATTGAAGAGAAATCTCAAGGAAAGTGTGCATGCGCAAGAGAGGAAATGGTCAAATTACAGAAGAGAAATCTCAAGGAAACTGTGCACACTCAAGGAAGAAATAGACAAAATTTTCTAAGACGATATTATCCTTCCATTTTAAAAAGAAAATTGATTACATGTGTTCATTTAACGGAGAAATTGATAGAAAATAGATGGAATCAAATGTGTAATTAATGATGAAAATGCTAAAAAATGGAAGATAGAAACGTTTTGTATAATAATATCGAAAGGTAGGAACTTTACTTGCTAACTATCCTTTAATTTATCTCCATCACTAATTTCCACAAATATTACGGAGACAAATCTAGAAACAAAATATAATGTTATGTGACCGTTTTGAAACAATTGAAAGACAAATAACTAAATTGAAACAATGCTCAACCCCCAGTTTTTTTCCTTTTTTTAACCCATTCTCATGTCTTCAGATAAAAATTAAAAATAAAAAAATAAAAGAGGTTTTGAGAGCGAAAACCCTCTTTCCCACTCCGCCCCCTGTTATCCGTTGCTCGCTCTTAAATTGACCTTTGCTAAAGTTTTCATTTCTTCAGAAAATTGTTAATTTCTTCTTCAACCACAAGCCACAAGGTACCTCGCTTGCTTTCTTGCAGTCTTATTTTCTTATTACTTTTCTACTTTTTGCAGTAAATTTTTCCAATTAGTAGCTAAATGAAGCTGAGCATTACTATTTCTTTTTTCTTGTATATGCAAAAACTGGGATTAGAGTGAAACATATTAAATTCTCTTGAGCCCCGGTTTGAGGAAATGGGGTTAGAGATTTTAACTTTTTTTTTTTCCCTTCTATGTATTGTTTCAATTTTGTTAGGTTTTTATTTATTTATTATTATTATTTAAATAGACTGGTTAGCAAAACTAAACCGAAAGGTGTTCAAATTGGATTCTCCAGAGATTTGGAGAAGCTCATCAACAACATCCCACATCTCAAGGGAAGTGGTTGAATTTTCGTCCACACTTTTTGATCAGATAATTGCTTCTCTGATTAAGTTTAGAGTCTATCCCTTTTTAATTTTTTAATGCAATTCATCCCCATTAAGGCTTAGGCCTTGGCAAACGTAAAAATGATAAGTTCCAACACAAAAGGCAAACATGAAATTTGAGAAAATACTTCGTTTTAGATAATACAGTTATCATGATGTTATCATTTATATACTTATATGATTTGAGAGTTTATCGAGAATCCACTTCAAGTTTTAGGATTCATATATTCTGTTTCAATTTTTAAAAGTTCATATAGACTTTCTTGAGTTTTTACATTGTTTATTGCTATTCTTTTTGGATGATGAATTATGCATTTGTAATTAAATATTTAATTTTTCTATCACTTTTAGCCATATATATTTAAGTTACATATTTAGAAAGTGCTTAAATTGAAGGCATTCATACATTGGGGCTTTTGACTCAGTTTGGGAAGCAGCCGTATTCTCCTTTCACCCCTCGAACAGTGGTTTGAGTGCCTGTAATTTTTTATTTTTTATTTTTCATTCTCCTCTCATTCTATATTTGCTTCTTTTTTGGTCTATTCATTATCTCATTGACGGTACTTCATGTACAACAATCATTGCCTGGATTTTTTATGTGTGTTAGTCTTTGGGCATGCTTTTTCCATTCCATTCATGCTTAATCATTTTTTTTTCCTCATTATTGCAGCCTTTGACTTGTTCTTGCCAAGTCAAGTTGCCGGGTGCCGAGGCTAAAAATTAATTACCTGGAGACTCAACAATGTCATCATCTGGATTAACTTGTAGCCCCTTGAGATGTAGCCTTCACTTACCTCCAAGAGATGCGGGGTCAAGTAATGACCGAGTTACTTCTTTTCCTAATATTAGGAGATCTAAGGATTTGCTTTGTTTACACGGGTATGTATTATATACTGTGTAGTATGTATTTGTATGCATCACTGGTACTAAACTTTATTTTTTATCTTGATTTTCACAGACAAAGTTCGGCTGGTTCAACTCGGCAACGTATATGGAGTACTCCTTTGCTCAAATGCGCAATGGATGCGTCCTATAGTGATGCTTCAAATGAGCCAGCTGGTAAACTTTGTGCTTTGCTTGGTTACTTCTTGATTCTGTTTGATTGAAGACGTGTAGTTAAGTCATTGACGTAATGATTGATTCAGCCATTTAGTGTCTGGTGGATGGCTGGATTCTTATATTTGAGGACATGACACTGGTGGGAATCAGTGTGACCATTTTCGAGATAATGAATGAATGATGATTAGTCTCCTTGTTGATGTGTAGGGGAAATGAGACTCCTAATTGGAATTTATTTGATTATGGAGTCAAGATAAAACAGCCTTCAATCTACACTTTTTTCCTAAAGCCGTTTGTTGGGTTTACTCATTAAGGTCTAAGATAAATGCTTAACATGAAATACTGCTACTTTGTTATTGGCTAAGAATTATTGATTTTTCTCATGGGGTAGTGACACATGAGCGTATTAATTTGACAACGTACAATTGAAGAATAAGAAGAGAAGAGGTCCAAGAAGAGAAGAATTGATGGCAAAAAAGAAATAATTTTATTTATATAATCAAGGGTATTTATTACAATGAATAAGCCATCTATTTATAGAGAAAATAATCTAAAAACTAATGGAACTTCTAATAAGGTAGAAATTTATCGAATTATTAACACTTAATTTATCCAATTTCATCATATCCGAGGTCTAATCTAATTAAAATTAATATAATTTGAATTAAACTCTAATTAAAATCCTATCTAAACTCTATCTCTATCCTTATATTTTTCTCCATAATATATCCTCCGGCTGAGAGAACTCGACTTAGGTTAGGTAGAGTAGAACTTCTTACTCCAAGGAGTTTGATGTTTTATCTCTAAGTAACGCCACAATAAAGTCAACCTTAAAGTCATGCAAAGGAGTAGGCTATAACAATTTTGGTATGAGGTCAATGACAATGGAATGTTTGGCTTAGATGACTACGCTATAAGTAATTCCTCAACTATATCATGCTCAATTATGTTCAAAACCGGTGTAAGAGGAAATACGAGACAAGTTTCAAAACTCTCATCCTCGCTACCAAAAGAGTTAATAGGTTTAATAGTAGAAATCTCATTTTCTTCTTTAGGAAGACTAGCACAACTAGACTTAGAAAATGACTGGAGTGGTATGCTTAGTTTTTTATATGATTTATGAATTTGAAAAGATATGTACCAAATGTTGGTCAGTCGGTAAGCTTCATCTAAAGATTGGTGTGCAAGAATGTTGTTAGGCAAGATTTCAAGATTCAAACCATTGAAAAACCTAGATTCCGTGATGTAGGGAGTCATAAATATGATAATTGTGCAATAGTTCATTGACGTAGGCTAGATACTCACTAATAGTGGATGATCTTGCCTACAATGTTTAAAAAAAAAAAGTTGATTTAACAATTAAGTTCTATAGTATACATGGACATATTTGTTACTTAACATTTGTTTTTTTTATCCTACAAAGTGACGTTGATCTAGATGATTATGTAAAAATGATTTTCAGTAACTCTTAGCATAACTAACTAGTGACATATTAGCACGATAAATTCGATGGAAGTCACTCAAGTTGTGAAAGGCAAAGAATAGTTCAAGATTATCGAGCCAATCCAGAAATGACCTTGGACCAGTCCAACAATTAAAGTCCCACGGTTGTAATGGAACATGTCTAGAAAGATAATCAACATCCTCGACATAATTTCTAGTTTGGGATTATTGTATTGGTAAGAGGGAGGGGAAGATACACTATTGTGGTAATGATCTAGGGGCTTGATGTAGGTATAAGAGTTGTTATAAGGATTGTACATGATGTCAAGGGGAGTGTTGAGACAAAGCAGTTTTTTTCAATATATTATTTCTTTAAATGGAAAGAAAGAAAATAATTTTTTTTTTTTAAAACATAAAAATTGACGAGTTAGAAAACTGAAATAAAAGTGCGTTTTCAACATATAAGAAATTTGTACCTTATGATGCTCATAAGAACCAAACAATGTCCATATCATGATCTAAAGTTGACACGGCTATGATGGAAGAGCACACAAGTGATGGTAGGCTGTTGCAATTAAAATCTTCTAAGTGGCTAATTCAATCAACTGGATAAAAAATGATTACAAATTCTGCAAATAGTAGCAAATTTTTTGAAATTAAAAACAGCAACTAAACTGCAGATAAACTAAATACTACACTTTTTTGGGATTTTTTTCAGATTTTTTTTTTCAACTAACTAAAAAGAGGTAAAAATTGCGCCTTTGATTGCTGTTGAAACAAATTCTTCTTGTGTTCTGTTGTTCAAAGGTGGTTGTGTATGAAAGGTGGCTATAGGGTTGGATGATTGCCGTATGTGTATGGATTAAATGGAAACGGTTGGTTGGGATGTTGATTTTTGGATTTGAGAATAAAATTTGGTAGGTCAAAGGAAAATACTTGCTTTGATACTAACGCAAGAGCATATTAATTTGAGAACAAATAATTGAGATCAAGAAGAGAAACGGGGTCCAAGAAGAGAATAATTGAGAGCAAAGAAGAAATAATTTTATTCATATAATCAAGGGTATTTATTACAATAAATAAGCCCTCTATTTATAGAACAAATAATCTAAAACTAATAGAATTTCTAATAAGCTAGAACTTAAACGAATTATTAAAATTAATCCATTCTAATTAAAATAAACATAGTTTGAACTAAACTCTAACTTAAAATCCTAACTAAACTCTATAAAGAGGCATTAGGGAAGTGACTAGTCGCTTCTCCTTATCTTTATCTCTATCAGGTAGGACCACAGACTCATACCTGATTAAGTCATAAGAGATCATGCCTTTGTTCTCACTTATTTCTAAAACTTTGCATACAGAAAGAGAAAGTATTGTCTTCCTTTCGACACACTTTTGTTGGATAGGTAGAGCCTTTGTTTCTTGTTATATTTGGTGTTGTAGAACTCCCATGCCTAATATAAATATTGGTTATAACATTGCTGGTACTTAACATGTAATTTTTTACATTTCATAAAATTGCCAACAGTATCATTATATTCCCTTGTAAATAAACCTCGATTACTTGCACTTAGCACACTTATTATATTCCCTTGTAAATAAACCTTGATTACTTGCACTTAGCACACTTATAATTCTTAATATTCTGTCTGGTTGTTACTCATCTCTGACAATAACTATTGTAAATTAGCAATCTGAAATTTCTGAAAGTTTTTATCTTCTTCCTTTTTTCCAGGTTTGGCGATATTTCCGAGAATCAATGTAAGGGACCCATATAAGCGACTTGGAATTAGTAGGGAAGCTTCTGAAGATGAGATTCAAGCTGCCAGGAATTTTCTAATACTGACATACGGAGGGCACAAACCAAGTGTGGATGCCATTGAATCAGCACATGATAAAATAATAATGCAAAAGTTCTACGAAAGGAAGAACCCTAAAATCAACATCAAGAAAAAAGTCAGGGAAGTAACCCAGTCTCCTGTTGTGCAGGCTGTTGTGAGCAGGTTCAGAACTCCATCAAGGAATCTCATCATAAAAACTTCCATTGCATTTACGGTGCTCGGAGTGCTCACGGTACTCTTTCCAACTGAAGAAGGCCCTACCCTTCAAGTTGCCATTTCTTTATTAGTTACCATGTATTTCATCTATGATCGGCTGAAGAGCAAACTCCGAGGTTTTCTTTATGGGTAAGCTTTTTATATTGCTAAATGAAGTTATTGCGTTTTGGACCCATGGATGTCCTAGATTTACATTAAAATTTAAAAGAATTTATTTACATATCCTGTTCATAGTTATAGTGACTAGCTCTAATTTCTGGATACGATGTGCATTTTAACTAGAGCATATAAATAAGAGGTTGCTGATTAGGGAAGGATCGAGCTAGATGGACAAAATGAAATTAGGCCTTTATTTTCAAAATTATGTAAGCAAATATATTTTTATCAAAATCTCAATATGACCTTACTTATTACGCACCCCTTGTTCTTCTCCACCCCACCAAACGCTATTCTTATCCAGCCCTCCTTTGGGCAGTATGGCACTCATTTGTATTGCCCTGACTGGCACTTTGTTCCACTCTTTTCCCTTTTTTGGAGCCTATCAATTCTTCTTGTTAGATCATTCCACTTATGTATGTCAGTTAGCCTGGCTGATGTTTGGGGACTTTGTTGGTCTGATGCTTGTAGAAGGCGACTACTTGAGCTTTCTCCAAAACCTCGCAGTATGTGCCTAATTGTACTATTGTGACGCCCTTTTGATTGACGCTCAAAGCATCTGACTCACCTCTCCTCATTATTAGATATAGGTAGGTTGATTGGATGCCTATAGTTAAACCTGAGGGAGGTGAAGCAATTTGTAGTACACACGCCATTGTTTTCAAATGTGGTTGCACATTGAGAGATTTCATTTCACTCTCCCAAATCAGATTTCATCTCTGTTCTCTCTTCTTCCTCTATTCTTTTTCCTACGTATCTTGTCACACTAACAACAGATCAATATTCACATTTCTTCATTTAGATTCCTTCCAATGATGGATTGATTTAAAACGCTTTTGAAAATAGTATTGCTTGATACGAATTGCATTGCCTCTTGAATAACCGGAGCGGTGGTGCAACTTGCATACATACCATTCAATTCAGACATGGGCAGATGTAAAGATTGAAACAGTTTGAGGATGAGGAATGCTTTCTTTTTATTCCTGTTCCTTTCTTGGTTTGTTTCAAACATTTGATGCTCGTCGAAGGTGACTAATTGTCTAAGTTTGCTCCACAAAAATAATAAACTGTAACCACCCATAACTCTAGAATCTTCTTCTTCGTTAAACCCTGCCACCTCTCCATTCACTCTCACATCTCCCAGCTGCAACCCGATCCCTCAGTTTGATTTATTTAGGGGCTCTCGAGTAGCTTCAGGCTCATGAGGCGCTCCCATTCAACTCTTCTTAGAGGAATATTGCGTACAGACCGTTGGGAATTGCCTAATCTTAGACATTGAAGTTTTTCTTTCTGATGATTGAATTGTGTAATCACGGTTTTCCTCCGCCACAAGTTAGGCTTTTTCAACAAATTTTTGTTATTGTACAATATATATATAGTGTAAAAGAATGCATTGTGTAAGCTTTATATATAGACTCTTTTTCAATTTGACCTTGACTGCTCTGAACTTTCTTGCTTAAATCTCTCTTACCTTTCAATGTTTTCAGGGCTGGGACTTTTGTCATCTCTTGGCTTCTAGGAACATTTTTGATGGTCTCTGTGATGCCACCCATACTCAAAGGGCCAAGAAGTTTGGAAGTGACTACTTCATTGATAAGCTACATTTTCCTTTGGATTGCTTCTACTTACCTTAGATAGAGCCTGGAAAGTTTGTAAATGTCTCAATTTTGACGGGTAAACATTATGTAATTTCGTGTCTTCGTATTTGGAAAGTTTAAGTGGGTTACATACCTTCAATTAGTACAAGAACGCTAACTAATGCGTGTATTTTCGAGTTAGGAGATACAAACTAATGGAAAGAGTTTCGTGTTTGTTGTTTGGATTGTTCGGTTTTTCTTGACTGAGTTCCTATTTGATAACTTGCTGAAAATTCAATTTGCTTATTCCAGAAGGTCTGAAACTGGTTTCTTATGGCTATGAAATTCTTGGAATGATTGTGGCATTTGGCAATTTGTATTTATTAATGCATCAGTGTGACAATTTTTTCTGTGCTGCTATTGATATTTTGAAGTTGTGGTTCTGGTCATGTGAAAACTACTAGAAAAATAAAAATTAATGGACGAATTTTTATTTCAACCGTCCACAGAGGCTCCTACTGATGAGAACCACGTAGCAATAGTAGCTACGCAACCCAACAACTAGATTAGATGTAAATGTCTCAATTTTGACGGGTAGACATTATGTAATTTCGTGTCTTCGTATTTGGAAAGTTTAAGTGGGTTACATACCTTCAATTAGTACAAGAACGCTAACTAATGCGTGTATTTTCGAGTTAGGAGATACAAACTAATGGAAAGAGTTTCGTGTTCGTTGTTTGGATTGTTCGGTTTTTCTTGACTGAGTTACCATTTGATAACTTGCTGAAAATTCAATTTGCTTATTCCAGAAGGTCTGAAACTGGTTTCGTATGGCTATGAAATTCTTGGAATGATTGTGGCATTTGGCAATTTGTATTTATTAATGTATCAGTGTGACAAATTTTTCTGTGCTGCTATTGATATTTTGAAGTTGTGGTTCTGGTCGTGAAAACTACTAGAAAAATAAAAATTAATGGACGAATTTTTATTTCAACCGTCCACAGAGGCTCCTACTATACATTATTTGGACATATTAAGCCAAGGTTCCTGTGTGACTGCAATCAAAGATCTATATTGGTTGCTTCGATAACGGTTAATCGTGATGTCACTTGGTTTTGGCCGTGTTCTCTAAATAATATCTTTCTCGGTGAGGATCTTTTGTTGGTAAATTTTACTCAAAAATGAATTGAATCGAGTCTGGTTGAGACGTATGAATTAAGCTGCCGATTAGTCCTCATTCTCTATTTTTTTTTCAAGCTCATTTTCAATCACCCATTTAATTAGACTTATAATTTTTATCGATTTTTTAATGGTATATTTTATCAATTTCCATCAAAATTTATTAAAAATCTAATTTTTAGTTTAATCAAATAAGGGCTTAATACGAGAGCCATTCTCTAGGAAAATCGATGAGGGAGAAGCATAAATGTATTGTTGGATTTGTTTAACACTAGTCAAAGTAAACGTGCGTTACACGTTATTCTGAAATGCATTATAAGCAAGGGCGGATGTCGTAGGAGACAGT
>CAIGRR010313079.1:0-15955 GCA_903798365.1 Fraxinus sp. 1973-6204 | reverse complement strand
CCTTATAAATGAAATTTTCCCATATATTAAAGTTTTTGGGCTGTCTATGGGCTTCAAGAAAATGGACCCAATTCAAATTCTCCTGGCTTACTTGGCCCTATCAGCCCATTTCCCTTGAACGCCACGTGAAAGTCAATTCAATAATCCTTGATTTTTCACTTCGAAAGTATCCACGAATAATAGGTTCGAATCTTGTCATTTTGCCTAACCCGAGGCTCGGAACCGAACCACCATTCAAACTCAAATCCGAACCTCGGATTTCGCCATCACACTGGAAGAATAACTTTATTCTCACACTATTCACTCCCACTTAGGGCTTGTTTGAGCCACATTTTTTGAAAATGAGAATGAAAAATATAGCCGTTATCGGGGTCACACAAGAGATAGAAAATTTGAATTTAAATGTTGATGTGATGGATAACGGTCATATTTTTAATTTTAGTGAAGAAAAAATACGGCTCAAACGGGGGNAATGAAAAATATAGCCGTTATCGGGGTCCACACAAGAGATAGAAAATTTGAATTTAAATGTTGATGTGATGGATAACGGTCATATTTTTCATTTTAGTGAAGAGAAAATGCGGCTCAAACGGGGGCTTAAACCTCCGAATCTCAACCCTCTACTCGTTCTGTCACCATTTTCTGCCGTCAGATGATTTGACAAATATAAATACAGAAGAGTTGGATTTGAATTTATTCCTGTTTGCGTTGTCACTTCGTCTCTCTCCCACCCAACTCTCGAGTTCTCTCGTGTTCATATTCTCTCTCTATAATCACGGTTTTTTTTCTCGATTTGAACGTATTTTGGATCGAATTGCTTTCTAAAGCTTGATGTATTTCGTGTTTTTGTACTGAGAATCCCTGGAGTTGGATTCAGCAAGTGTGTTCCTCTCTCTCTATCTATATATACACACAACTATTACATGCATCTGCGTGCATAGATGTGTGCATATATGGAGTATTTTTTGGTGGCTGGAATCAGTTTGAACTGTGAAGTTTCATAGCTGTCAACTGTGTTGAGGTTTCGTAGTGGTATAATATAATATTCCATATAAACACGAGGAATATTTTTCGTCGTTATTTGCATTCTGAAGTTCAAAATTCAAATTGAAATTTTGGACTTGAGTATAAAGGTGTCTAAGCTATTAGTGAAATATATAAAATAACGTAATTAATTATTTTCAATTGAATTGTTCGTCAGTGTATTAAATGCTGTACGCAAGGGGTCACATGCAGTGCGTGATACGTATGGGGATAGCTTTGATCCATTGCAAAGGGAGATTGAGTACCTAATTAAATTCCTAGTCCTGATTCGGTGCATCTGCGGAGCATAAAAGAAATTCGAACTTCTGCTGTTCTGGAATTTTTATCGAATTGATGATGTCTGTAGCGGAGAAGCCAACGACATCGTCGACGGTTACCGTGGTACGTAGGGAGGTGGATCCGTTGCTGAAGGATCTGAATGAGAAGAAGCAGAGCTTCAGGCGGAACGTGGTTTCATTAGCGTCGGAGCTCAAGGAGGTTCGCAACCGCCTTGCTTTACAAGAGCAATCTTTTTCTCGCGAAACCCTTACTAGACAGGTACGACAAAAATTCATATTTGCCTCTTTGTGTTTGTGATTTTTATGCAATTTTCAATTACTTGTAATCATAAATTATGCTTATGTTTGGCTCCATTAAATTTTAATACATTTTTCTTCTGCCTTTTATCAATCATACGTTCTCAATTAAAATAATATTTTACGTAAGCTTAAAAATTTCCTCCGTAAACACTATTCTAAAATCATTTTTTTCCCAAACAACGAAGCTCAAACAAGGGCATAATAAATGATGTGTTTTGGGAAGTGAAATGAGATTTCCACCTTTTGTTTTTCTTTTTAAAGGTGAGTAATGAGTGTGCGCCACTCATTGTTTTCGAAAATGTTGCATCTTTGAGAGAGTTGATTTGTTTTCGTTTATTGTTTATAACAGGAAGCAGAAACCAAAGCGAAAATCATGGAAAAAGAAATTAGCAGATTGCAGAAAAGCATAGAGGAGAGAAATGCCCAGCTTCAGGAATCAACATCTGCTGCTGAGATGGTACGTTATGACAATCCTTTTCTTTGAATGCCTGCCAAGCGAAAATCATGGAAAAAGAAATTGAATTATTCTAACAGAGCCTACGTTGCCCTGTTCATCTAGCGAAACTCAGAGAAATTAGTAGATTGCAGAAAAGTTTAGTTCTGTGGTTTTTTTTTCCTTTTCTATTTACTGTTCCATAAAGGTTTAAGTTTCGTTGTTTTTGCTTGTTTGGGTAATGCAATTATGTGACCTGACGAAGTTCGGATCTAACCTTTATTTCGGTTTTTAGGGATTTAATATTTATTTGTATAGATCCACCATAATCAAACACCTCCGTTACTACTTCTATTGGGGGCGTCGAATTTTCATTTTCTTTTGGTGGGGGATGTGGTGAATAGGAATATTAATGAAAGTATTGTTATATATTATTGTCTCACTAAAAATGGTTAAGTAACTTGAATTGTTCAAGGAATTTGTCTCCTCATAGTTGGCATTTAAAGCTAGCAAAACGGGAATCTTGGACATTTACTGATGGAACCATTTATTGATGGGTTGAATGGCCTTCAGTTAACAATTTGTCAAGCAATATTTGTTTCTTCATTCTTGCCTAAGTTGCCTTTTTCCAGTTTGCTATTCAAATACATGTACATGTCCTTTTAGACATCCTTATTTTCCTCACAATCTTATTATTTGTGTCAGATAACGGGTAACAAATAGAAAGGAATAAAGATGCTAAAGTTTTTATGTGACTTGAGACATATGCTGCACAAGTTGGCATATTGGTACTTTTCACACAAGAAAAGAGTTTCAAGGAAATTGATTGATTTTCAGCTCCAAATACATGCATTTTTCTATGTTAATTATGCTTTTGAGATGTAATTTGTATAAAAAGCTAATTTTGCCATTTTAATGATGGCTGGACCAATTACTGCCTAATTTCTGTAGTTCATACGGTCTTATATTAGTTAATTAATCTAGTCCAAATTTTATTAGGAATTTTAGGAAGTCTTAAATCTTAGTCAATGTACTGTTGCTTGACTCTTTAGTTTCCTAATGTTTTATCACCTGTCCTCATTACAGTATTAGGAAATCCAACAGTCGATATGTATTTGTCAAGTGAATCACCGATGAAAATGTGATATTGCGTAGTTGGAACTTGCCGAACTTATGCAAGGGGATGAAGCTCTCCTCTTGTTTCTTCATCCTCCCATATCACTATTTTTGAGCAACATTCACAAGAGCCTAAAACATCACAAAAACTCACTAAATCCTTTTCTTTTCACTGGAAACTTGTACTTGACCCATTATTTAGCTATGTGGCAATGCAATTCACATAAAACCCCTCCACAAGATCCACCATAGGAGGCTCTATGGAACTTTTTTAAAGCTATCCTATATCAAGTTGATCCTATGCTAGCACCTGATGTTCTGATCATCTTGTGCTACACATGGTGGGAAAACAATTGCTTCCAGGCACATTTAGAACGTGCAGAGCATTTCTCTTTTCACTTCAGAAACTATGTATATTAGTTCTTCAGGAGCCACGTATAACTAGAGGGTAAACTAAATATAAGGTGAATATTATGTGGGCTTGTAAATGAGGAAAGACTAAGACCAGATTGACACAGGCCTTGGTGGGATCATTTCTTCTACAGACATATCAACTAGTTGAACCGTTGGTTCATAATAGTAACTGCGGGATGCTACTAATAAAAATGAAGAAAGATGCAACATCCCAGAGATCTATTTTAAATTTCTCAAAAAATAGCACCTTGTTATTTATGGTATTTCAATCTAATCAATGAAAAAGGTATTAATAACAATGATGTCTGAGTAAGAAAGTTTTTGGGCTTACGTGCAAAATATTTTATTGCGTGAATGTGTAGTTGAAAATGAGTTTGAGAAAAAAAGAGTTTTGATTTAATGGATGTCAAACAGGGGCTAAGATGTCAAATGACTGAAACATTATCTGTTTGTTTATTTTTATTTATTTTTTTTGTATTTTTCCCACTAATGACTTCCCACTTATAAAATTTTTCGTGCTTATTTTTATTAATGATGAACTGCAGTTCAACAAGGAACTGGATGATATGAGATCAGAGCTTTCAGCAACTAAAGCTACTGCAGATGCAAGTGCACAGTCTGCTCAAGCTGCAGAATTACAGTGTTTGGCACTTCTGAAAGAATTAGAAGAGAAGAATTTCTCTTTAAAGGAGCACGAGGTTCGTGTGAATAAACTGGGAGAAAAAATGGATATTCTTCAGAAGAATCATCAAGCTAGGGATCATTCCCAAACGCAACTGAAAGATGAAGTCATGAGAATAGAGCAGGAGATCATGCAAACATTAGCTAAGGCTGGAGCGAATAAAGATTGTGAGCTTAGGAAAATATTAGACGAGGTTTCCTCTAAGAATATTGAAAAGATGAATAAGCTTTTGACGGTAAAGGATGAAGAAGTAGCGAAGTTGAGAGATGAAATAAGGATTATGTCTGCTCATTGGAAGCTTAAAACTAATGAGTTGGAATCTCAGGTTTGTTTATCTTAATATGGTCCTTTATAGTAGCAACTCTAAAGTTAGCTTTGTGATTACCTGCATTCTTTTCTATGTATGTAAAGATTAGTGTGTTGTTTGTTTGACAGTTAGAGAAGCATCATAGAGCAGATAAGGAGTTGAAGAAGAAAGTTTTGAAATTAGAGTTTTGTCTTCAAGAAGCTCGTGCTCAAACTCGCAAGCTCCAAAGAGTATCTCTCTCTCTCTCGTGTTACTAGCATAGTATAGGTTTCTTGATGCAACCATTAGTCTACTTGCAAGATATGTTTGTTTTCAGAATTTGCATTACTCCAAGACAATACCGGCTACTGTTCATGGCAATTGTTATTCTTGTTGGTTCACCTACATTTCTTGCTGCCATTGCTTTGATGGTGTAAGATACATTTTCAGAAAGTTTCTCTTTCAATTAGAACTTTTTGTGCATGAATGCTAAGCGGTATTGGACCTTTTTGGACTGTACAACAGAAAACTTTTAAAGTTTCTTGTTCTGTTTCAATACTGTCTAATCCAACTTCCCAAACATACGATTGTGATATTCCCAGCCGATACATTCTGCAGGGCCGTATGCCATTTACCCGTCAATGCCCTCTCAAAGAAAATTAATATTTGTTAAAAGAAAACCGAATTTCAGGCTTGTTCACTATAGTTGATAAATTGCCTGCACAATCATGAAAGCGCTATGAAATTTATCAATTAAATAACACAACCGAATTTCAGGTTTGTTGACTATAGTTGATAAATTGCCTGCACAATCATGAAAGCACTATGAAATTTATCAATTAAATAACACATGTTTACAGAGTAATTATTGCAGAAATCCATGACATTTATGTTGTTACTTATTGCATTATTCTTTCTTGGTGATCATATTAATAACTATTTCAATTGTTAATTCGTTCCTCAGATGGGAGAGCGAAGGGATAAAGTTTTGAAAGAACTCAGAGATCAACTGGCAGCAAAACAACCCATGAATACTGAAAAGGAGAACTTCTGGGAAACACCCAGTTTCAAAATCGTGGCTTCAATGTCAATGTTGATCTTGGTAATATTCTCGAAGCGGTAAGGTTATTGTGTTATTTAATATTTTATTTGGTATTAGCATTGTACAATAGGATTAGATGATGGGGAGGTCAAGCTGAGCTAGCATATAGGGTATCAGCAGATTTTGCTCCTTTGTAAAAATGTGCATTCTAGGTCTTCTTTCCATTGTCATCGGACAGCAAAAACCTAATTTTGTGCCTCAAATATTAGAAATTAGAATGAAGCAGGAATTAATTGTATGGCCGAAATTTTTAGATGAAAAATATAGGATTTTATTCTGTTGCTACATTATGAGCATTGCATTATAACCTCTTGGAAACCTCCCATTTTTATTTTTATTTTTTTGTGGTTGGTGTTTATCCTTGAAATTGGGTCCATTATCTTGGTACAGGGTTGCCCTGGTATTGGTATAGTGGCTCCAAATTGTGGTGTTAAAATTTAAAGCAACTTCATCTTTCGAGCCTCTCCAATGGTGATATAAAATTGAGTGTAAATTAATATCGTTAAAATCATTTTTGTATCCTCACTTAAATTCCGATGGATCTATATCTGAATTCTACTCCAGTGAAAAAATACAAATCCACTTTTTAACTCTAGTGGATATAAAATTTTGCTTCTCCTTTGCATCTCTCTATTGGAGAGATTTTCGACGACTAAAGATTTAAATCTCTATTTCAGATCACTGTTGAAGATGTTCTTAGGTACCGATCTGCTGAGTTTGCAAGATACGATGGGCAATTATTCTAATAGATCATTCTTTTTCACCACTTTGGTCCTTCGTGAGAGGAAGTGTTGAGAAGAAACGAGACAAAACAGAGTGATTTTAATTTTAATCCTAAAAAGCTTTGTTAATCAAAATTCAGTCTACTTTTGGTTCAATTAAAAATTTAGGTTAAAAGTTAAGTCAAACTTAACAATTAAAATTTATAACAACATATTCCACTAAAGTTTATCAAATTTTTTTGAAACTCTAATTTTTATCTAAATTAAATGGTGGTACATAATCCCATAAAAATTATGTTAATAGTGATAGAAATGTTGACATAATGTCATATGATATTCTATCATTGGACTATTTAAAATACATGTAACTTTTTTATTTAATAATCTAGTGTTGCCTACATTTTTGTCACTGCATCTATCAAAAATCTTCTGCCAAGGGGCACATGATCCCATAATCATTTGGGATAAAGTTATTTTGTCAGTAAGATTTCACAAAAAGTTTGATATAATTATATGTGATAGTAGATTGAATGGAAAAATTGACTGTGTTTAAAATTGTCAAATGATAAAATGTCATGTAGTAATATACCAATATTTATGTCAAAACCATAATGTTTATGTAGCATGATTCATTCGTTTGAAGGCCTTTAAAAATTGAAAGTAGAAAAATGAAAAACTGGCATTTATTTACTTCTGGTCAAAAGAACTTAATTAAAAATTCATCTATGATTATTTAGACTCTTGTCTATTTTATTATGAAATTAAATTAAAATTATAAATTACCATGATGCTATTATAATGTATAAAATATATTTGTCTAAATTAGAATTGATGTGCAATTTCTATTAGATATTTTTACACGAACATATGACATACATATATTTGTTGTGTTATACATAAAGTAAGCCATTGTTTGAGTCTCATTTTTTCAAAACTCATTTTCAATCACTCATTTTTCAATAAAATAATTTTACACTTAAATCGAAATTTTTTCTTACTATTTTAATTACACATTATCAAAAAAATCACTATTTAAAATACGTTTTTTCCCCCCCAAAATGGGGGTCAAACACGGGCTAAAGCTAATTGTTCATTTTAAAAAAATTATATATCAAATAGTTTAAAAAATTCATTAAATACAAATTCCAGCTTCTCCTAAAAAAATAAAAAGAAGGTTCATATTTGAGTTTCTTCAAAACAACTTTGAAAAGCAACATTTTGACTGAGATATATTCATTATTGTAATGAAAAACACTTTATTCAAAGAAGTGCTTTAAACTTCTCAACCACACGATTAGTCGAATTATGAACTTGTGAGATCTTCTCTTCTTTATTTTCATAACTACGCAAATCGAACTCTGGAATGCAATCTCGCATGAACTCTTCAAAATCGTCGGTTACTATTGTACATTATTACATTTTATGTGCAAGAAATCCTTGGTTAAAGAGTACAGTTCTGAACTATTGTACATTATTACACTTGCCAGCCATCAACACGACCTCGCATACGAAAAATCGAGGACAACTAATGAATATGATACAAGAAGAAAGATGGGCGTCTTTGGTTAAAGAGTACAGTTCTGAACAGGACAGTTTAACGGCTAAATTTAGATTCTTTTTCTTGTTTATTACTACCTAATACTGTCCACTTTACTAATCATACCAGGATTTATTTGCTTTCTAGAGTGGAATCATCCACACCAACAGCCGAAGGCTGAATTAGTAGCCCACCAAAAAAAAAAAAAAAGGATCACATGCATATTTGGAAAGTTCTTGTACATCAGACAGGCAAGAAAGTGGTAACAGAAGTTTGTTATTATGTACATACCATCAGCCTTCTAAGAACTATAAGAACATGCTAAAAGGATGCTGTTGGAATAGCATTCAGACTCCTTCCATTATCAACATCATTTGACTACTAAGAACCTGAAGTCAGATAAATTATCAAAGGAATGGTGAACTAGGTGAGACTTGAATTAAACACACCAGAAAATATTGCCGGTCGAAGATGTTGATTCACCATTAGAGCAACCCTGTGGACGAAAGATAATACAGATTAAATTGTTAAACAGCACCATACGATGGAATAAAAACATAATAAAACTTATTAAGGGTTTGTTTGAGTCACATTATTTTGGAAGAATGTATTCTAGAATAGTAGATTCATGGAGAATGTGTAGTTGAAAAAGAAGGAAAATATTATTTTATTGAAGAATGTATGGTTGCAAATGAATAGAAGAATGAGAATGAAAATTTTAATGTGTACCAAACAGGGGCTAAAAGCCAGCAAGATGTTAAAAATACATCATTGGATTGAAGTGAATGTAAAACAATAGCATCTTTCGATAATCTAATGGCATACACCAAACCCAGTTTCAAACTAGACCTCCATTACAAGATTGCTGTCAGAGCAAAAACATGCTCTGGTCTGCCTAAGACCACCTCCATTACAAGATTGCTGTCGAAGCAAAAACATGCTCCGGTCTGCCTAAGACCTCAATGTAATCTTATCCATGTCAAATGCATTTTCAAGGCCATTCTTGATCACCCCTTCACGTGATTATTCACCAGTTCTCGTCAAGAAACCACTTTGGTAGAGGAAACATTTTATGACTTTTCATATAAGGCGTAGCATAAGCTGTCATAATAGTCCTGTATCTTACCAACTAATTTTTCCAGAACTCGATTTTCCTAATAGATGCTGAACAAAATGATTGCTCTAAGCATAGTAAATGTGGCCAGATTACTGAAATGTATTAGTCAGGTAGGGTATGAGGGTCTATGCAAAGAAGTTCTGGTCTTTCGTAGAAAATCTAAAAGAAAAAAAGTCAAAAAACTAAGCCAGCAAATATGTTCAACGTCGCTAGTTATCAAAAGGTCATAATTAGATAGTAGTTAAGCATCATATGCTCTAGAGCTGGAGTCTTTCTTTGTGAAATTTGAGATTTGAAGTCTGAGATGAAGCCAAAAAAAGGCCAGATTCCATTTTTTTGTTGATACAACCTCTTATGTTCTTCAACAATGTGAACCTGAAGAAGAAGCCTTCTCAACTCCTCCCGATGGCAAAGCCAATTCAGTCCACCACCGGACTAGGCAAGGAGCTGTTATCATAGATGGGCTTATGACCTAGAATCGGGCCTCAAAACTGGAACTTAGAGCATGTTTAGCTGTGTATAATAAGTCAAACTTACTTTTAAGTTACTTATTTTTCCAAACATGATTTTCGAAGTTACATTTTTTACTAACAAATCTCTCTTTTCTAATAAATAGATATTATCCAAAAAAAGTAACTTTTAAGAACAACCATACATGCTCTACTTTGTCGGGGGAATAAGCAATGTTTGCATAATCAGGTACTCGAGCATTTTTTCTTTGCGAGGCATAAGCCTCAATTGGTTTTAGGCATATGCCTCACTGTAAACCAAAAAAAGATCAAAATTTTATTAAAATGCAAAATAAACTCATAATACAAATACGCAATCTTCAAAATCCATAACAGAACAATTTAAAGTGTGCAAACAAATAAAAGAAAAATCTATAAAGAAAGAAATTATTCTTTTAGTTGGTGGGGGCAGGGCAGTGTACTATTCCCAAAGCACTTCTATAAAATTATTTTCTTAATGATTTGGTGGGCACTGAGCTATACACAAAATGGATTGATCAGAATATTTTGTGGGCCACAAAGCCTTGAGGCGTGTGCCTAACACAGCTTAAGGCATATACCTATGAAGCACGGGCACGCCGACATGCAATTTCATGAAAACTAACAATGCGACATGTCGTCAACACATTATATAATTTTTAAAACCATTTTTCAACTATACAGTGTAAAGCAACTAAAATATTAATACTGTAAAAGTTAGTACTTAGGAGCCCCACTTTTCAAAATGTAAAAGGGACGATTGCTTGATAATTAAAAAATATTTTATTGGTTAAAAAGGAAAGTTGCATTCTTTCAAGAAAAAGAGAAGGCTAAATTATGTTTTCCCTCCCAGTTAATTGATATCTTTAATAAAGCACTTCTGTGTCTTAAAAAAAAAAAAAAAAAAAAAATCGCCTATACACCTAACAAATAGAACAAGCTTCTTGGCCCTTTAATAAAAGCAAGTCAACTAGACAACTATGTTTTCCCTAACTAAGCACGCATTTAATAAGAGAAAGTGTGTTACTTTAGATTAGAAAACTGAAAAGTAAATTCTTTATCTAAGGTTTTTTTCGCCATTAACGCCGTTTTGATTGATAAAACACTTGGCTTGTCGGACATGTCTCGGAGTGTCTAGGAGTGCTCATGCTTTATAGGATAGGGAGAAAACCAAACCTCACTCTGAACCACTTGACAGTGAAGGTGAATAAAAACATGGCAGGCTACTGACTACAGACAAATGGTATTGGGATAACATATAACTTATGGGTGTGTTTGAGCCACATTATTTTAGAAGAATGTATTCTGGAATAGTAGATTGATGGAGAATGTGTGGTTGAAAAAGAAGGAAAATTTATTGATGTGATAGAAAATATTATTTTATTGAAAAATGTGTGGTTGAAAATGAGTAGAAGAATGAGAATGAAAATTTTAATGTGTAATAAACAGGAGCTTATGATGAATTCAAAAACACAATAACTATTGGCCATTAAAATGGGAGAATGCATTTTTTTGAAGTGATGTGATGAGAAATATGTGGTTGAAAAAGAAGGAAAAGTTATTGATGTGATGGAAAATATTATTTTATTGAAGAATGTGTGGTTGAAAATGAGAAGAAGAATGAGAATGAAAATTTTAATGTGTATCAAACAAGGGCTATCAGTAATATTGTTAAATAATATGGAAAATAGCAACTGATTACAAAAAAATTTAATCTAGATGGAATATAAGCATGTAACAAGTCAAATTTGAATCAAACAGCATATAACATGTTGAAATGATAGGCAGACTAACCAACATGCCGAATGTAAATCTAACAGACAGACTAACACTAGCCAGAATATCTACATTAGTGTAGAAGCAGGATGTTTCCAAGAAAGCAATGAAGGAAGATCTACATAGATCGTGCATACGTTGACATTATGAACAGTAAATGAAGTATAGATGCACAGATGTTCCTTTCCACTCTGGTCAATACAGTGTGCTAATGAATGGAAGTCATCTGATATGTTAAGGGATGTTTTAAATAGATAAATGTGAATGATGCAGCCAAAAATGTCATAAAGTATACTTACATAGTTTATCATTCCAGCAAAAGCTCTTTACAGCTTGATTTGTTGTGCCCACTACCCTTGCATCTACTGCATTGAAGTTGACGCTTTGCTGCATCCTGTGAGCCAATTTTCTTAGTAGTAGGCCGGCCTGGTGGACGACGAGTTGGAGGAGGGGTTACAGCCACTGCCAACTGAGAAGAGCCCTTCAGCCAGGGCCCATCTATATTTGAAACAGGATGTATTGACTGTGAATATGTTACTCTATAGTTATTAGTTGTGAAGTATCTAGAACAATAATCATATGGATCACGGTTAACACAAGTAATGACAGCAATTGCATGGCAGCAGGGTAATCCAGTAAGCTGCCAATCCTTGCAACTACAAACACAGTTATCCACATCAACAGTTTCAATGGTATCCCCACGTACCTCAAATCTGTTACCAGCTGATATTAATACCTGAAGGGTTCTAACTTTAATGTTTTCTTTTTCGAGTTTTTCCTCCATTGACGGAGTTAATCTTGTCTGCCAGTGGTTAGATTCTGTCTGCCGAGTATAAATCAACTCCATAATCTTACCTCGGATGGCATCAACCATCTGGATTATTGGCAATTCATGTGCATCTGATAACCAACTCTGGAACAGTTCTCCGAAGTTCGATGTCATGTGGTTATATCTTGCACCTTGGAAGAATGCATTTGCCCAATGAAGAGGCTCACTTTGCATGATCCAATTGTATGCTTCTATTGAAATATTTTTGATGCTTTCCACACACCTTTGGAAGCCTTCGGGGGTAGGGGCATGAGCAGCACCATAAAAATCTTCAACCATAAGACGCTTCACCTCATGAGAAAACTGCCCCTTCAAATCTCTGATAAATTGCTCAGAGAGATGGGTCAAACAGTAGCTATGGTACACATCATCATTCTGAAAAATTTCAGCAATTGACTCTTTTAGTCCCTTCTCTCTATCTGCCACAAAACTTATCCCACGACACACTGACAAAGCAGTTTTGAGTTGTAGTAAGAACCAATGCCAGTTGTCATCAGATTCAGTATCTACAACAGCAAAAGCAACAGGAAAAACACCATCATTCCCATCAGCAGCTGTTGCTGCCAAAAGTGTGCCTTGATATTTGGACTTCAAAAAAATGCCATCTAGGAAAAGCAAAGGACGGCAGCCTTGCTCGAAGCCATATAGGGAAGCATGGAAAGACACAAAGAGGCGATGGAAGCTAGAGTCTTCTTTAGTGGCGAAAGTCGCTAAACTTCCAGGATTTGTTTCCATTATCTTCTCACAGAAAAGTGGTAACTTACTATATGCCTCTTTGTAAGAACCCTGGAGCTGCTCCTTAGCAATTTCTTTTCCCCGCCATGCCTGAAAGTAATTCAACTGTATCCCATATTCCTCTTTGACGTCTTTAACAATGTCTTTGGGCTTATAGTTGGGAAAAACTTTCAACTTCTCCTTCACAATGCTAGCAACCCAACTTCTTGTTGCCTGAATGCCAGTTGTCAGTGCAGATCCTTCACAGGTATGTGTTGGAATCATTTTCTTAATACATATCAGCTGGGTGGTCACCAACCTTGATGCATAAATTCTCCATGGACAACCATCTGCCTTACATTTTACAGATACGCGATGACTATCATTTTTCTTGTACTTGAAAGCAAACTGATGTGCCAGGGCATATTTACGCAATGCCTCGCGAAACTCATTTACACTATTGAACCTTTGTCCCACACCAGTAATAATGTTCAGCCACTGCTCTGCAGCTTTAGCATCTTTTTCATCATAACCAACAAAAGAAATTGGTACAGGCATTTTAGAACGAACGGGCCTTTCAGTTGGTACATCAAAAAGAGCCTCAACATGGTTAGTATCAACAACCACATCAAAAGAGGGATCAAGTAGCAGTTCAGGCTCATTCATGTCATTTACAATCATATCTGGGGAAGCATCAGCAGGAGGGGCTTCTGACAAAGTTGTCCTACTCGACCTGCAAGTTAAAATGTCCCTAAATGCATCATCTACAGAAGAAAACAATTCTATACTACTAGATAGCAAGAGAACTACCTACTGCCAGGCATGTTGGAGACATCAGGATCAACAATTTCTTCATTCATTACGTATATCTCTGCAGTGTCAGAGTTACCATAGAATTTAATCATGCGCTTGAGGTCTTTGTCATTGGTGATGGAGATCAGTGTCTTCTTGTTTGCCGGAAGGAAATATTTGATGGACATAGTACTGAGATTGCAGTTGAACATCTCTGCTACCTCCAACTTGAAATCTTTGAACTTCATTTGACCATCGATTTCCATAGCATGAGCATCACCACCCTTGTAAGAAAATACACCATCAGTATCTGTCTCAAATTCACCTCCCGACTGACAAATGGTGATTACTTTCTTTGCAACCATGGTTTAAGTCACTGTTCAACAGAACAAACATTAGGAAACGTACATAACTGATTCATGCCCAACAAAAAGAAAATATACATATCAAAATCTCAAATCGTGAAGAATGCCACAATCAGATTAACTGGACTCCATGGTTACCAAGGAACTTGGTGCTGAGGTATCTAAACTATTATAGCATGTTTGGTAATGAGAATTTGATAGTAATGGACAATATTAGTGAAAAAAAAATTAAGCTAATTAATTGTTTATTGTCAGCATTGCATACCAAACATGCACTTAATATTCCTCTAAACTGCCAAAACATCTGAAGTTAACTTTAGAAACAAAAATTGGGGGCCAAGTTTAGGTGCAAATCAAAATGGACTTAATGGAGGAAAGCTTTCAGACAAAAGGAAATCCACAAACAGCTAGATAAAAGACAAAATATTCTTCTTTTCCAAATAGCTATTAATCCAAGTCTTGTATCATATACACTCCTCTTTGTGCATAATATTGCCAAGAGAGTAGAATTGAGAAAAACCATTGCACGGCCTCAAAAGAAAGATAAAAGGAGTAGCATCCTTGGAAGTGCAACATTAGACCCAAAAGTTAACTGCAAATTCTTTAAGTGTCTACAAATTGGGAAACCAAAATCTTAAATCCCAACTATTCGGAAGCCAATTTAACCACAATGCAGTCAGCATTCACTTTGAAAGTAAAAAACAGATTTAAACAAACTAAACAAAACCCAGAACAAAAAAACTAAACTAATTTCTAGAAAGAAAAAAAAAAAATCTAAAACCAAACCCGAAATAAAAATAAAAAATAAAAAAAACCCCAAATACATAAAACCCGACAAAAAGATTATACCATTAAAAAATAATAAATCTTGTGCTAAAATACTGTTACCTTTTCACGGTTCTGGGATAATGAATTAGGGGCAAAATTGTTTTTCCAGAATGGCCTCAATTCTTTGTGCGGTGATTTGCAGGAGGGAACGGAAATGATGGAATTTGGTTGCGAAATCCTATTGTGTAAAAAGTTGAAAAATACAATTTCAAACCTGAAGAGAGACGAGAGTGAAGGATTTGATTTGCTTCGATTTTATTCTGAGGTTCACACCGCAAATAATGAAATAATTTAATTTCAGAGAAGAGAAGAGAAAAGGTAAACAGGGAGGTTCGAAGGGTATCCAGTTACGGAAACGTGACGATGAATCGAATTGGATTACTTACTGTGTTGGGCCCAATTAGGGCTGCTCACGATGTGTACGACATAGGCCAACGAAGTAAGGGAAAAAAATCATAAATAAGGTGTATTGTTTACACCAATTCACAAGTCAGATTTATAGTTTAAAAATTTAAAATTCAGGTATATATTTAAATAATTAAAAATAATACTTAATTAAATACAATAATATCAGATTTATACAATTAATGGTCACATATACATAATTATAGACCACAATTTATTTATTGGTCACATATTATCAAATTAATTAATCACGAATTATTTAATGGTCACATATCAAAAAATTTAAAGGTCACAGTTTATTCATCGGTCACAGATTTTCAAATTAGTTGATCACATATTATTTAATGGTCACAGACAAAAGAACTTATAAGTCACAGATCAAAAAATTTAAATGTCACACTTTATTCGTTGGTCACAGATTTCCAAATTAGTCGGTCACGAATTATTTAATGGTCACGGACAAAATTTTTTTATAGGTCACGATTTATTCTTCGATCACATGTTTCCAAATTAAATGGTCACATATTCTTCCACAGTTGGATAACCAAATAGTTAGGGGTGGGCGTGGGTTGGGTTGGGTTGGTTTTTGCCCCAACCCAAACCCAACCCAACATTGTCGGTTTGTTAAAAATCCAATCCAACCCAACCTACGTAAATGTTAAAATCCAACCCAACCCAACCCAATTATGTGTCGGTCGGGTTGGGTTGATCGGTTTGAGAAAAATTT
>CAIGRR010313044.1:0-17239 GCA_903798365.1 Fraxinus sp. 1973-6204 | reverse complement strand
AAATTGGAAAGAAAATAGAATTCCAATCTAACAAGAAAATTCACGTCAAAACAGTTTTCTCGGATTCGAACAGTTTTCAATATTTTGATCATATCTTCCTCTCCTGATATCGGATTAAGGTGATTCAAAATGCGTTGAAAAGATTACTTTAAGGTCTACAAATCTTATGGAAATACAAATCTTCAAATTAGAACATATTCTATGTCAAAGATGGGTCTCAAACTGAGACTGAAAATCCAAGTGCTTTCCAACTCGTTCCGGCTTCTGTCCCCAACATGTTACTTGACCATTTACTCGTTGTCTTCAATATTATGGACTACGTTGCTCGAATATGTAAATGATCAGCTTTATCAACTCTTTGAAGTCTCAAACTAGGCCCTACTCTCTCTCCAACAATCATCAAAATCTTGATAAATTGTGGTGCACCCCGAATCTTATCATAAAGATACAACACCGATATGAGTATTATGCTCATGAAAGACCTTCCATTTAGTAAATGGATACATGATTATGGAGTTTATTCTAATATGTTTTATAGAAGCCTAACCACTCTGAATTCTTTCCTTGACAACTAGGAATTTAGTGTCTATAACCTTTGACATCATCAAGCTCATGTTGGAATACAAGAATGCTATTGTCACATAGTAACTGAAGTGATCTTTCAAACTCATCCAAATATGCAGCCTAGTGACATTATTTTGCAGTCATATCCACAATTAGAATATCCAATGATCTCCAATTGGCTGATTTTCTCGAATGCGATCAAGTAATCCTTAGTTCTTTATAGATATCGAATAACCTAATGACGACTTTCCAAATTTCCATCCGAAAGTTAATTATCTTTATAGTATTTCAACAATGAATACTATATCCAAATGTGTGCAAACTTAAGCATACATTAAACTCACAACTGCTAAAGTACAGGGAATTTTTCGTATTTCATTTTCTTTAAATTCATCCTTAGAGTATTGGTTGAGACTAAAGTTGTATCCCTCTATTGTAGGGGTATCATTTGATTTTCATTCATGCATCCTATATTTTTTAAGAACCTTATCGATACACATCTTTTGTGATAATTCAAAAATATACCGAGAAAAATCCCTGTGTATCTATATCTTTAATATAAAAGAGGCGTCACTAAGATTTTTTGTTTCAAAATTCCATAACAGAAATCTTGATTTTGTGCAATAAGCTTATATTATTGTAGGCAAGCAGTATGTCATCGACATATAATACCAAAAAATATGCTTGCTCCAATTGAATTTGTGATATACACAATCATCAAATGAATTCATCTTAAAACCAAATGAGATAAAGTTTGATGAAATTTGTAATACCATTACGGAAAATCGCTTAAGTCCATAGATGGATTTATCCGACGTAGCTTAAGATCAAAATGTGTCACAAATTCCATAATAGTCTTAAAAGAATCTTTCATAGAAATCGAAGAAAAAATCCATTTAATGTCAATGACTTCATTTTTTTAGTAAAGTCATTAGCAAAAAGACGAGTATCATATCTCTCCACATGACTCTTCGAATCCCTCTTGATTTTAAATATTATGTTACAATCAATGAGTTTCGCACCTTCAGGCAATGTGACGAGTTCTCAAACGTCATTGTTGCTTATGATTTTTATCTCTTTATGCATGATAGCAATCCATTCTTTAGAATTATTCCTTTGCATGGCTTAATGAAAGTTGATTAATCAATTCTTCTTCCATCAATCCATGCCTTCCTTATTTTCTTGGATAAAGACTATAAAGTCATCCAAAATTATCTTTCTCCTTTTTTATAGTGGACTTCCTTAATGTAGTTTGTTCTCGAGGTTGTTTAGTTTATTTTTCTAGAAAAGTCTCTTGATTGTGTATATGGGAGTTTATAATAGTGTCTAGAGGAAGAATTTGTCTATGGTCCTGATCATTGTCAATTGCAATAGAAGAAATATATATTTAGCCCCTGTTGGTACATATTAAAATTTTCATTCTCATCATTCTACTCATTTTCAACCACACATATTTCAATAAAATAATATTTTTCATCACATCAATAATTTTTCCTTCTTTTTCAACTACATATTCTCCATCAATCTACTATTTCAAAATACATTCTTCCAAAATAATGTGGTTCAAACACACCCTAAATTGCTAGTGTCCCCTACTATACCACCTTGTGCACTTTTATCCCCTATCTCTATTTCTTGGCATTCTATTTAAGCTCCTGTTTGGTGCACATTAAAATTTTCATTCTCATTATTTTACTAATTTTCAATCACGAATTTTTCAATAAAATAATATTTTCCATCACATCAATAATTTTTCCTTCTTTTTCAACTACATATTCTCCATCAATCTACTATTTCAAAATACATTATTCCAAAATAATGTGGCTCAAACACACCCTTATTCTTCCTACAAGACAAAATTCTTAACCATATAACCTTATCTCTCTCCCGCAAACTCTACATCATCAAACAATTGGACATTTTCCATTTCCAAAATTGACCTAATAGTGAGATATTTTTTAATAAAAAATTTGTAACCCCTTAAGAGTTGCTTTACTTGGAACTTCATTGAAAATTTAAGCTGCAGTCTTTAGTGCTTCAACCTAGAGAGATTCTGGTGTACTGTGAGATGATTCCACATTCCTTAAAGAATTTAGCAAATGACCATGGACGTTATTCTCATGATCCGTCATATCGTCATAGTATTCACCACTATGGTAAGATCTGACTTATTTAATTCTTTTATTGAGTTGATTTTCAACACCAGTCTTATAAGTCTTGAACTTGTCCAGTGATTTTGATTCCTTATGAATAAGATACAGGTAACCATAATGAAAAAATCTTTTATGAACATAATAAATGACTATGGCCATTCTAAGAAGTCGAAGAAAATGACCCACAGATATCTGAATGAATTAGTTCTAAGACGATCGAAATTCTTTTAACACCTAATCTCCTTATATTTATTTGGTCTAAACGAATTTGGTATCTATACATATAATTCGGCCCACACTTTACTTAGATACCCAAGCCCTACAATTTAATTCTTTATTATATCACTTTAATTAGACTCAACTTTAAAATGGCCTCATACATAATAAATCACATAAGTAGGACCACATGACAAATTAATAAACCCAACATATGCATTTGGTTATACACCAGATTATGAGGAAGACCCTCATTTCATTCATTCCAAGGTTGACATATCTTCCGAGGAAGATGATGTTTTGTACAACCTCAATGTAACGGATGGCATTGAAATTGGATTAAGCATGAATGAAGCGGGAGATAAAGGAGTTTTGATGCTCGTATGGGAGGTGGAAGATGATGGCTTGGAGTATCCATCCTATGAGGAGTTAGTATAATTAAGTCGCATGCAGGGTGCATTTGTTCCGTTTTATAATGACAGGTTTGATGTGATTGTGTTGTATTCCGGGTTAATGCCATGTCAATTGGGAAAAAATGATGTTGGTTAGACGCCGATGCTTTTGTTCTCATCATAGTATGGAAAGTCAGATTTCTTTTCGTGTTTGGCCGTTTGGAGCTGGAATTTGATGTGCAGTTCAAGCTGTGGTGTAGGAGAAAATTCTTGAGGGCCTTAGATTTGTGTACAGTTCGCTAAAATTATATACGCAAGTGCACGGGTCGTGTTGTTGGGTTGGAGTACTTGATTAGGTTTTTGGCATTTTGAAATGCTGTTCATATGACTAGTGTGAGTTATGTGTTCATGTTTGTGGTAATTTGAAGGGGTTAATTACCTCAATAGTCGTTGAACTTTGGCCAAAGTTTCCATCAGGTCACTGAACTTTAAAAACTACGTGATTAGTCACCGAACTTTCGAAAAATCACCTCATTCACTGAACTTTAAAAATCATTTCATTGGTCACTAAACTTTGCAAANGGTAATTTGAAGGGGTTAATTACCTCAATAGTCGTTGAACTTTGGCCAAAGTTTCCATCAGGTCACTGAACTTTAAAAACTACGTGATTAGTCACCGAACTTTCGAAAAATCACCTCATTCACTGAACTTTAAAAATCATTTCATTGGTCACTAAACTTTGCAAAACGTTTCCCAGATGGTCACTGAACTCAGTGACCATTTGGGAAACTTTTTGCAAAGTTTAGTGACCCCGTAGAAATTTTTTGCAAAGTTCAATGACCAATGGGGTGATTTTTAAAGTTCAGTGACCAATTGAGTGATTTTTTTAAAGTTCAGTGACTAACCACGTAGTTTTTAAAGTTCAGTGACTTTGTGGAAACTTTCGGTAAAGTTCAGTGACTATTGAGGTAATTAACCCTAGTTTGAAGTGCTGTTCATATGAAGAATTGCACCGTTTTTTCCAGTGAAGTTATGGATTGCGACCTCAACTTTGCGCCAATCCCTCTAAGTATCAGTTCACATTGAAGAGTGATGAGTTGTATGAAATGGAAACAATTAGACTTTGTTGAATATGGTGTTTTTTGTTGCTAATTTTGCATTCGTGTTTCTAGTTCTGCAATTTTGTAATTATAGCTAAACATATTCCATAAAACGGCAACAACATTTTCAAATGTAAAAGCTTTATTACAACCAAAGTCAACTACTAAAACGAACGGCAATCAACATATGACAAACATAATATAAGACAACTTTAGTGTCGATTACATAAACATGGAGTTCGACAAATACTACAATAGTCTTTAACCCAGTCACATAGTTGGAACAAATTCATGAAACTTTTCCCTTTTCTTTCCCACTATCCTCTGTAGCACCGTGCAGATAGTTGTGTTGAGACATATCTCCACGTCTTCTCACTAAGTTATTTGAGTAACTCTCTTCAACATACACGACAAATCTTTCATCAGATCTTTATCCTTACATTTCCCACTAGACCGTAATTATGCTCCAAACATGTAACATAGACAAATTGGAATTAACATGAAGAAGAGTAGATAACATCCACGGTTGCCGAGGTAAGTATTCTTAAACAAAGGCATCAAAATTTAAATAGAGTTAACAATGTGAAACTGCATTACATACACCTTAGCCATTGAAGAATATGCTACTTTGCAGCTTGACATTACTCTAAAATAAGTCGTAATAGACACTTACATAGGAAATATCACCATGATTTTGGAAACTTGAAGAGAAGAAATTTTCCCAAATTGATTTCTAGGGTTCCCGAGGGAGGTTCGGGTGGGGTGAATTTGGAAAGAATAATGTTATTTATCATTATAATGATGAAATATCAGTAATGTGGTAATCTATGTGGAATAATGAAATTGGACAATTCAATTTTTATTTGAGGGGGGGATGAAAGAGAGAAATGTAAGAGATAATGAGTTGTCACATCACTAATATATCATCATCATAATGACAAATAATATTACTCATTTGGAGATCATCTAATTTTTTTACCTCTGGTGAAATCGTGTTTTTCAAACAAACAATTCATCGCGCGATCATATTATAACACCGATCAGTGCCACGTTGGAGTCCGTCTTTCAACCTTGGAAGCCATTGAAACGGATATTTGAATAGTGATGGATGGAGGCAATTTCTAGTAAGTTAAGTGACCATCCAGTGTAATATCATAGTTCAGTGACTATAACACGATATTGTGCAAAGTTGGAAACTTTTTTACTCCATTCTGTTGACATCATACCCCACTCCTAAGGCTCCACTCTCTCTATCAATTTAAGCTTCAGTGAGCCTTAAATCCTGTGCTCTTCGTCACCAACAAAAAAAAGCCTAAACAACAAGTGATTGACCAATAAATCGATCGATCCTCAATTCCTGACTGAATCGAGTCATCGTCATCGTTCAATTGTTATCGAGAAGCCGATATTTTTTTTATAAGATTCTTGACCGGTTCTAGGGTTTAATTTATTTTTGTTACCGATGGAGTCGGATGATGATATGCATGATGCTAATGACGTGACGTCGGTGGAGGAGGAAGATGATTACTACAGCGGAGGTGAGGAGGAGGACTATAACTACAGCTCCGATGAGGCTGAGGGCGAGGAGGATGGCTCTGAAGATTTCGACTTTATGGCCAATGAGTCCGATGACGTTCCTGTTAGTCGCTTACAGGTGTGTGAATTCCCAATTTTCACCCTTTTTGTATTTATATACTGGCTTTGAATTCCTCAAATTCCCTCGGGCTACTGCATCTGTTAACGATCAACCTTTGTTAATGTGGGACGGTGTTAAGCCTGTATTTATTGCGGAATGCTGTTGATGGTAATAATTTTTTTCGGAAATATACAATAAGCAAGCAGAATTGTGTTAACATAGGCTAAACACTATCTGTATTAGCTGAGTTTTTAGTAACTCAAGATTCCATATTTTTTGTAAATGAGAGAGAAATCGACAGCTCGTTCCACTTGGGAGGCTCTTGACAGGGCTTATACCTCCCAGACAAATGCTCGATATTACCAGCCTAACCGTAGAAGATTCATTTGCCATCTCATGGAAAACCCCTCTGGCTCCCATTAGCCTTATCCCCCTTCTAGGGTGATTTCAGTGATAGATTCTATAGGGAATGGGCGATCCTATTTAGTCAAATATCTAGCACACAGATGGGATTCATTTTAAGGAGTAGCGACTATTCAATCGATAACTTTGACCAGATGAATGTAATTTGATTAGAATGGAGGGTTAAGAGATAAAATTTTGAATTCTGATCTTCTCTCATATGATTCTGACATTTATTTGCATTAATGGAACCAATGCTGCTCAGCAAACACACTCATCTTATGCTGGTTTCTTGTCGGAGTTGGAGAAATAAATTTCAAAATTGGATTGGTTTTGACTAAATCAATTCAAATCTCCAAATTTCATGATAACAAACTCAACCTCCATGCATACTGTTTCAGTGTCTTATTACATATTTGGTGGAGTGAAATAAAGTAGAGGAGAGCTTTTGCTTACTATTTTGAATACAATTTAGAATTAAGAACAATGAAAAGCAAATTATTTTTGAATTTTTTATCTCATTTCTAGAACTATCTCTCTTGCATTTCTTAAGGAAAAAAAATCCATTGATGCTCAAAGGAACAAAAGATATTGTGGAGAAGAAATGTTCAAATTAGCCAAGTCTCTGAGTTCGAGGAGGCCTTCCTTTTTGACAAAGATGGCAATGGGCATTAAATCACGGAGCTTCATATTTTAATGTGATCCTTGTGGCAGAATCCAACCGAAGCTGAGCTCAAGGAAATGATTAAGGACTATGCTAGAGGAACATAATCTTTTACATAATGCTTTACCTAATGGACAATTGGCGGCCCCACAATAGGGGGCCGCCATTTGTCCATTAGGTAAAGCATTAGGTAGAAAATTATGTAGAAGTAGTTTTATCCAATGATTAATGAGGTTAATGGATTGGTGCTGATGGTAATGGAACCATTGGCTTTATAAATGTTTTGAACTTGTGGCCAGGAAAATGAAGGATACTGATTCTGAGGAGGATCTTAAATAGGCATTCTGCATTTTGACAAGGATCTGAATGGTTTCATCTCTGCACTGAGCTGCACCATGTGATTGCGAATCTTGGAAAGAAACTGAGTGATGAGAAAGTAGATAAGATGATAGGGAGGCTGATGTTGGCAGTGATGGATAAATCATTTATGAAGAATTTGTCAATTTTATAATGGCAAAGTAATGATCTTGGAAACTTAGAAAGGTTTATGAATAAAAATAAAAACAAAACTAAATATTAGATGTATAGGGTTGATTAATGCAATGCACTTCTAGTATCCATTCATTATTTCATTTTATGTTTTTTAAGTTCAAACTTTGATGATTTCCGTGGCTAGTAAAATTGGTGGTGAGATCTTCATCGTTTATGTGACGTGTCTTGTAACTTCTATTTGAAGCATTCTAAATCTTCTTCCATTAGTCAGTTCCTTGTTAGCTTTTTATAATATCATTCTCCATAAGAAAAACTATGTTTGCAATTTTGAGGCAGGAAGTAAAACGGGAGTGTGTAATGTATGACTACTAGCAAGGGAATTTGTTTATTTCTCCTTCTTTATTTGTTTCCATTGGATTTACATGTTAAATATATGTTTCAGAAAAATTACACCATCTTGAAGGACGAAGATATACGACAGCGTCAGGAGGAAGATATCACAAAAATTTCTACTGTTCTTTCCGTTTCGAGAGATGCCGCGTGTATACTTTTGCGCCGCTACAAGTGGTAATCTATTTACCCCTTGACTTCTGCCGAATAATTGAATTCTATCTGTAATTCTCACATTAATTTCTATCTGATTGTGTCAGTTCGACAATTTTGCTTGGAATGATTTCTGTATGCTTTATGAGCCTATGGCTGATGTTTTCTTTATATACTACCTTTCCTTGTTGTTTCTTTTGCCTCATTTGACTGTATTTTTGAATATTTGAATATTTAGGAGTGTAAATGATGTGCATGAAGAATGGTTTGCTGATGAAGAAAGAGTTCGCAATGCTGTTGGCTTACTGGAGAAGCCACTGGTTCAATTTTCAAATGCTAAACAAGTAAATTATCAATAATAGTGATGACTTTGTGGTCTCTTCTGACCTTGGTTTCATCATTATATGCTTGTCCTGAATCTTTCTTGGCAGGTAACTTGTGGGATCTGTTTCGAGAACTACTCACCGGAGAGGATATGTACTGCTGCATGTTGTCATCCTTTCTGTGACACGTGCTGGAAAGGTTTGTAACTCTCTGGACACTTCGACTAGCATGAGGCTGACTGGTTTTCTGTTGAAGTTAGTTGGTCTTGTGCATTTGATTATGGCCTATATCTGTTGGTCAATGTTTAACAGCATTGACGGAAGATGTTAGTGGCATTACGAGAATTCATGTATCCTGATTGCATCAATTTCTTTGTAAGTATTATTTCAACTGCTGTGGAGATTGCTTGTTTTGGTGCATTTCGGGATATTAAATGGTGGAATTGATTATCGTCTTCCCTTCTCTTCAATGGCTGGGAAGGTCGGTGGAGGTTTTTGTGGGGAATATGGTTGTCATGAAAGACCTGTTGGATATTTTATGATTGGGATTTAGGTGCCTGTTAAAAAGTTGAAGAACTTTCTATAAGGCAAAGAGACTATGTTAGGCATGTTTTGGCAGCCAACAAGTAACCCTCATTCCTGAACATATCCATTTCCAGTTTTCCTTGCACGTGCCATATATCTACAATCTGAAAAATTAATTTATCTTTATTTGTTTGCCCATTTGTTCTGGCAGCTTACATTTCCACATCCATCAATGATGGCCCTGGATGCTTGACACTGAGGTGTCCTGATCCATCTTGTAGTGCTGCCGTTGGTCAAGATATGATTATTATGTTGGCACCAGATGGAGATAGGGAGAAGTATCGTCGTTACCTTATTAGATCTTATGTTGAAGACAGTCGAAAGGTAGATATATCCTTTGTGGATCCATAACATTTTTGTCCGTACCCTATATAATTTTCAACTGTAAGCGCTGTACCAGTTTTTCAACTAGCTTCTAGCTTGTGATGTCTTCGCATGTGGGCATTAGATTGTTTTGATGACCTTGTAATTAAAAGACAGTTGTTAGTTCTGAAAATGTATATTGTTATTAGTTTTCTCTTAAGGAAAAGATATATATAGGCGGTATATGGTTTTGGTGATGAGAATAGTGTAAATTTAATCCTATTGTTTTGTTCCCAGTCTCTGTCACAGAGCAAACATTTTACGCAAGCATATGCATGAGCATTCTTTTTAAATTTCAAACGATAAATGCATTGGATGTTGATTTTATTAGGACGGAAGCCAGTTATTTTTAGGAACAGCTTCAACTTGTACTTGAGGCTTTTAATGCCTCTCCATAGTTTTTTTTGGGTGGGGGATTAGTGTTTGACGATGACCTGAATGGTAATTTAACTATATGATAATATCCTTAGCCAGATCATTGATTTCTTCTGCTGTAGCCTATTTGCCTCATCATGCTGATTAACTTTCTGTGCATTTTTACAGACCAAGTGGTGTCCAGCCCCTGGTTGTGATTCTGCTGTTGAATACATTATTGGGAGTGGAAGCTATGATGTCACTTGCAGTTGTTCTTACAGCTTCTGTTGGAGCGTAAGTCTTTCGTACTAGTACGAATTATTTGTTGTCATCTTTGTTTTCTGTGTTTTGACGTGTGCCAATCATTGTGAGCTGGTCCATCAGTGTACAGAGGAAGCTCATCGTCCTGTGGACTGTGAAACTGTGGCCAAATGGATATTGAAAAACAGTGCCGAGTCAGAAAACATGAATTGGTAGAGTATTTGCTGATGCAGATGAGTTCTTTTACACGATTAGCTATTTTTGTCTAGTTCTTTGATAATTGCTAAATCTGCTCACCAAGATCAATTTTATACGAATTAGGATCAGAGTGCGCTCTGCAAATAATGTTTGTTTTCAAAGGGGCTTTTTTTTTTTTGATGACATTGGAGATGCAACGTGTCGATGTTCTTTAGACAGTAAATGTACATTCACTTGCTAAACAGACCACTGATCTATGCACTGATTTTTAGCCTTCAAAACAGTGGTTTAGGGTTTAGAACATTCCAGAAGTCTTGCAAAATGCCTTGGCCACGTTTTTTGGTCTTCGTCCCCTGCAAGTCAGTTTTGTCCAACCGAAGCTCCTTGTCTACACTTAATTTTCCCAGCCATTGCCTAGACAGATTAGCCGCGAGTTGGGGCATAACCTTGAGAACAAAACAAAGTAAAACCCAATAAGGTTATTGAGTTACTGACGTAGGATGCAACGAACAAGAATGAGCCTTGAGAAGATAGGGAGAGAGAGAAGAATGGGATGAGAATCAAGAGAAATTAGAGGAGAAATACGATTTTATTCAATAATCAAAAGTTTAACTATTACAATGTAAGGATCCTCCTTATATAGAGTTTAAACTGACCTAATCTAAGTAGGAAACTAAAGAAATAAACCCTAATTCTAGTCAACGTGGAATAATAATAATAAACTAATTCAAATAAAACTATATTTATTCCTAATCTACCAAGAAATCCTTTTTTTCTTATCTTCATTCTCCATCAGTTACGTTGGACTTAAAAAAAGGTTGCTGTTGCGTGTCTCCTTCATGAATGAGTTGCTGGTCCATAGTTTCTATTTGAAGTATGGTCTAAAAGCAGGTGTCATGATTTAGCATAGGTTGTAATTTAATAACTATGCATGGTTGATGAGGTAATGCTCATTTTACAATTGCTGAAAGTGATAATTTCATTGTACTTGCATATGTCAGTCTAATCTGCTGTATGATGGAGCATTGTTTCACTACTAACGCGAAGTATGTAAATTCTTTTATTATCAGGATCTAAATGGTTTAGAAGTTTCCACTTGTGATTTTTTTTTTTTTAATAGGAAAGATGGTGATAAATGACATTTGTAGTCTCTTATTATCTTATTGCTCGTGTTAATGAAAATTTTGTTATTTTTAGGATATTGGCCAACTCCAAGCCTTGTCCTAAGTGCAAGCGACCAATTGAAAAGCACCAAGGCTGTATGCACATGACTTGCACACCACCCTGCAAATTCGAATTTTGCTGGTAAGCTTTTTTAATATTCTGTTAAATCGAACTGGCTGGATATTATATTTTTCCACCAGTTCATATGCAGAATCTCTTTTCTAGATTATGGAAATTCTGTCACCCCCATTTCCATCACTTACTGCCTTAAGATTTGAACTTGTGTATTCTGTCATTTTCGTGGTCTATTTCTTTGCAGGCTATGTCTAGGTGCATGGTCGGACCATGGTGAGAGGACTGGAGGTTTCTATGCATGCAACCGATACGAGGCAGCAAAGCAAGAGGGAGTGGTATGGGATTAGGGATATGTTAATCTTTGTTTAATAACTTATATTACAATTTGCCGTCCAATATGGAGAATAAATCATATTCCCCCCTGCATATCAACTTTTTGCTATTAGTACGATGAAGCTGAGCGGAGGAGAGAGATGGCCAAGAACTCTTTGGAAAGATACACCCATTACTATGAGCGATGGGCTTCCAACCAATCTGTAAGCTCTACCTTGTCTCCTCGTCTGATTTCTCTTTTCTTAATCTTGATTTCATCTGTGATTTATGATACATATAAAAGAACGAATAATTTGTTTTAGTTGAAAATGAAACTAGTGAAATAGTTCTAGTCCTAATATGCTCGAGTATAATTAGCAGAAATTGTATCCGAGTTCCATGTGTGTGCATCTCGTCTAGTGCCTGTTGTGAAAATAATCAAAAATAGGAAACACAGATTACAGTGCTACCAATTTTATGAAAAAGATATAATCAAGCAATTGCGAAAACTTTATCAGAAGTAGAGAAAATTGGATATGAAATTTAAAATTGAGGAGAGTTTGAAGAACAAACACCAAAAGAGTTTCCCAGGATCATGAAACCATTGTTTTACTTGATTGCTTTTATTAGTGAAAAATGAGATCATGTTAGTGAGAAATCAATGTGAATGAGAGAATCATTTGTTGGACTATAACGTAGAAAAGTGAAACTGCCGTTTAAGCTCTGGGCCTATTTGCATTGAAAAGAGTTGGATGATGTGGTTTGTGTGAACTTTCTGAGATTCGTAGTAACTGTGAAAGCATAGGCCAAAGGGTCCTTGTCCTTGAATGATGCCACTCTATGTCTTCTTAGTATCCATGGCGAGTTTTGGATGAGAGTTATGTTGTTTGTAAGTTTCCTTCAAGTTTTAATATCATTTGATTCGTCTTATTCATGCCTAGGCCTACCTTTTATTTACATTTTGTTTTCTTCTGTTTGATACATTTGAGCTTTCTGTTTCTTTAAGTCCTCCTCTTTAGTAGAAGCCCTTGGTTGAATATATATTGCTGCACATTTTACATTGCATTTATTTATTACCATTCAGGTTAGTCCTTCTATTCCTTTATTGCAACTATCGACTTTCTGTTCATCTAATGCAGTCAAGGCAAAAGGCATTAGCGGATCTGCATCAAATGCAAAGTGTTCACGTAAGACTTTCTTATGCTGTTATATGATGAATCAGGATGTTATCCTAGGAGTATTCTGCATGATGATAATTTAGATGCCATGACTGTTCATTTTAATGATAGTACTTTCTGTTTTGACTTAGATTTATCGTTGATTTCCAAAAGATAATCTGTTATATTGTGGAACATGTTTATTAAGGGGTTGTTCTCAAAGTTCCACTATTCTTCACATTTGCACCCTCCTAGTTTTAGTAATCCTCTCTATATCTGGATGTCTCATAATTCAAGTTATTTTTTGAAGATGTTATTGTGCAAATTGTGGAGAGTACAAGTCATACTAATGAACTAGTCTTAATACTAGGAGTTTACAAATAAAAAATCAAGTCAGATTGAATCAATCACATTGATTAAATGTAATGCTTAAATTAAATCAAGTTTGGGGGAAGATGACATAAACTGGTTGACCTAGTTTTCTGTTTGACTGGAACAAGTAAACAAGAATAGAGAAGGGGTTGGCAAACAACTGAACAAAAGACTGCAGTAATTAAGGTTGCTTACAAGAAAAATATTCTCACTAATCAGCAAAACAAGGCAATAGGAGAAAGAAAATCATTTTAGAATTCTTATATGACTTTGATACCATTGCGGGAAAGTGAATTGTATTTCTCATAGTTATTAAACCCAATACGACTGGGAACCTGGTGAACTGGTCAAGACCCGTTGGAACCTGGATAGAACTGGCCAGGTTTAAATGGTTGAACCAGTTTTTTCTGGTTTGATCTTGTTTTAAAATTGGAGAACTTGTGAATTGAATCTTAAAAACTGGTTCTATCTTGTTTTAAAATTGAAGAACTTGTGAATTGAGTCTTAAACCTTCACGTTCCACTGTTTGAACTTGACCATTGGGATACATATTTAAATTGGTAATATGATCAACCAAATAATTAATGTACCTGATAACAACAAGAAAATAAATATCTCTGTGTCTTTTCATAATTAATCTTTAAAATCAATTGCAATCAATGACTCAATATTGATCATCAAAGGTAAAAAACTTAATATATTTTTGTTATAGATTATCTTTGTTTATTATATACTAATTTTGTATAATAGGTTTTATCTTAAAATATGCTTTAAAACATCTACACGTGTACTGTTTTCTACATTATTTTTTCTGATTTAAAAATATTGTTATTTAAATTTGCATTAAGCACTAACCCATCGATTGAACAACTGATCGGATTACTTGGAGCTTCAGGGGTCAATGACAAAGACGATTCTGATAAGTATGGTATTTCTATATTCAAGAGGGTTACAACCTATTATGTTAATAGAAAAACCTAAGTTGACTTTATGCTTATGATAACACAGAGAATTCTCTGCGTAATAAATGTATTTAGCTTTACATTCTTAAATGCAATAGAAAGTATCTCCAAATATCTGGATATGCTAGAATTTAATAGTAAATTCCCGATTTTCTTTGGCTTCTTCAAATCTGTGAAACAGTATAAAATGTATACTTGCACTTTGAAATCCAGGGTCTCTTTTAATGAAACAGAGGTAGAATTTTATATATTTGTTTGGGCCGTCTGTTTGCTTTTAATGCTTTGCCACCACTTTCTGCTCCCTTCTCTCTTGCATTCACCCACTCACTTTCAAGCACATCACATCACTAAAAATCGGATAGAAGTCTCATGACAACAACAGCAATACTGAAAAAATGGAAATGTAATACCTATATATTTACCAGCCGCTGCTGTTGCTATTGAATATTATTTCTGCTTCCCAATTTTCTTGCCAAGTGGTGGTTTTATTTTTCTGCAGCTCGAGAAGCTTAGTGAAGTACAAACCCAACCAGAGTCACAATTGAAGTTCATTATAGAAGCTTGGCAACAGGTGAAGCTTTATCTCTGAATCTGTAAGTTCAGTCATAATTCCATGTAAAAAAAAAAAAAAAAATCTCGTCTTGGATGAGGCTTGCAATTTTATTTTTGAACGTCAAAATGATTTACGTTGCTTGAAGTAACCTCCTACGATTCACATAGCTAAGTCCGTAACATGGAGCTGTTCAAGGGGAGGGGAGGGAAACACTCGAGGACAGTGGGCAATAATCTCTTCACAATAGTCTTCTCCCACTTCAAATTAGAGTAATTTTATCAATGTGGTCATAAGCACTCCCCTTTCTTATTGGGTCCCTCTTACTGCTTTTATTGTACAATTTAGGAATTCTAATATTATTTCTTTTCTGGTCCCAATAATTTATCCCATTTCTAATTCTTCAAAGGATATATGATTTCGTTGTTAAATAGTTAATTTTATTACATATTAAACCTTTAAGATTGATTTCTTGGTATAATATGTACAGCACCAGATGAGGAAACTTGTGATGCATTTGAGCCTGATATTGTCATTTAGCATTCTCACTTGAAAACTCCCTCTCTCTCAATTTTTTTAATTTTAAGAACCCAACCAAGAGGATTTCCATTTTGATAATATCAGACACCCTTGTAGGAGGGTGTTAAAATGATCACCTGATTATCCACAAGCATGTTTGCAGATAGTTGAGTGTAGGAGGGTGTTAAAATGGACCTATGCTTATGGATACTACCTGCCTGAACATGAACACATAAAGAAGCAGTTTTTTGAGTATTTGCAAGGTATCACGTTTTCTCTTGTTGAATTGAAATTTGCTATATGCCTGTTTAGTTTTATTATATTCACTGTTTAATTTCAATATATTCTATATTGTACTCGAAGGTGAGGCAGAGGCTGGTTTAGAAAGGCTCCATCAGTGTGCAGAGAAGGAGCTACAGAACTACCTTAATGCCGAAGGCCCATCGAAGGATTTCAATGATTTCCGTACAAAACTTGCTGGCTTGACAAGGTAATTGTTCTTCTAACCTTTCAAAAAAACAGGTATCCGTCCACTCCCATTAGATTTATAGAAAGCTGAGTAAGATAGTAGTGTTCATCGACACTTTTTAGTTCTCATTTTCTGAGATGAAGACGTGTTTTTTCTCAGCAACTGATCAATTTATGTGTGATTTGTGGAGCCGTAGCCAAGTCCTGATTTACTTAAATTTGTGTCAGAGAGTTGTTTAAACAAGTATGTTAACTTATAAAATGATATAAAAATGTTAAATCGTCAAGTAACATCAAGAGATCTGCTTGTAAATTACATTCCTAATGAAGTGCTTTAAGATTCAAAATGTAGTCTACACGAGTATTCTCGACTTACGAGTCTTCTAATATATTGCTGTTATCATAAGATAGAAAAGTACGGCATTGAGTTTCAGAAAATGTAACAGGGTTTACTAACAATATCATGCATTTTTATTACTGATGGTTCCCTTTTCTTAACTGACAGTGTGACTCGGAATTACTTTGAGAACTTGGTTAGAGCACTGGAGAATGGTCTTTCTGATGTTGATCCACAAGGAGCCTGTAGCAAGACGACAAGCTCAAAACCTGTAGCAGGGAGCAGCAAAGTGAGATTTGGAAGGGCAAAGGGATCTTCCAGGACAGGAGCATCAAGCAGAAACACAGATGAATCTAGCGGTTGGGCTTGCGATAAATGTACCTATATGAACGCTCGGCATTCAACTACATGCCACATGTGCCGTCACCATCGCTAAAACAGGCCATAACGGAGCATGATGGTCCGATAAAAGTACATTTCTGCTAATAAAAACAGAAATCAAAAGAAAATTTACAGAAAACTTGTTACTAGCTTGCCATGTGTGGGAGGTGTAAAATCCTGAAAAAGATTTTCAGCAGTGACTTTTTTAAGTGTTACCTTTTTTAATGGTTTGGGTTGAGGTGGGGGTGGGATGTGGGGGTTCATGAATATGGTTTCCTGTACATAGTTTATGTCTCTGAGTCAAAACAAGTCACTATTTCCAACTCTGATGACTGACTCGATTTTAAGTTATCGACATGCCTAGGGTTTAAATGCAAATTGACTCATTTGTCTCTCGCCTTTTCTTTTTTTTTATTTAAATTCATTTTCAATCATACATTCTCCAATAAGATAATTGTATACGTAAATCGAAATCTTTTTTTCTTAATAATCATACATTTTGTAGAAAATGACAAATGAAAATTTTCTCCAAAATGGGGCTCAAACAAAGACGATATTTGTTAAAAATCATATTTTAATCCCAATCAAACAGTAGCCAAGTCATGTGGGTATAACTCGTTAATCATTATTGATTGTGTTGGATTACTCCTTAGTAGGGCTGTAAATGGATCGGATCTGCTTATATCCGATCCGAT
>CAIGRR010312960.1:0-17139 GCA_903798365.1 Fraxinus sp. 1973-6204 | reverse complement strand
TGGGAGTTTTCCACGTAAAATATCGGTGTTCATTCTTTTTCTATTTCTACTTCAGTTGTAATTGCGTGTCCCGTTCCACAACGTCCTAACAGAACTGGCCCTTATTCCCTGTTAGGGAACAGAGGATGAATTTAGTTGTTTTGTGCAACTCGTTGAGAATGGCTAGAAGTGTAAAATGGTACGGCTTAGGCTTGGCCCTTCGGGAAAATAACTACGATTTAAATAAAAGTTATCACGTGTATGCATTGATATTACTAAAAATCAGTAGATAGCTCGTGATACAAATGAAACAAACTGACTCTAGAATTATGTTGATTCATCAGTAATGAAAAAGATATAGTTTATAGACAGAAAATATGAAATGTATTTGTATCATCACCTCGGTGTAACAGTGGGAATAACTCCACTCACAAGATCACTGCTTGAGATATCTTGTGAAACGTATGGANATCAGTAATGAAAAAGGTATAGTTTATAGACAGAAAATATGAAATGTATTTGTATCATCACCTCGGTGTAACAGTGGGAATAACTCCACTCACAAGATCACTGCTTGAGATATCTTGTGAAACGTATGGATGCTTTAGTGAAGTAGATGAAGATGGTGGAGTGATATCCTTTCCGGGATCAGTGACTTTGGATTCGGATATCTTGGTGTCCGACTCAGGTGTCATGAGCCATATGTTCTCAAGTTCTCTAACCACTTCTGCCATTGAAGGCCGGGAATCTGTCTCCTCTTGGCAGCACTTAAGAGCCAGATCTATGAACTTCTCTACGCATTCAGAGGGATAAGATCCCATTTCTTCATCGATGACAGAAAATATCATACTCGAACGATATGCAGTGTTGACCTGCACAGATAGACCAAATATTAAGTATGAACTGTATGAGACGTCTTCAATATATTTAAGAGAATTGAGTGTTGTAAGAACCGCCCTGGCACAGGTTGGCCTGTTAAACAGCCATTTAGCTGCAAATTTAATTTTTGGAAAAAAGGGAAAAATTTTTAGGAATGGCTTTGAATAAATCATGCTATGTTATGAACATCAACATCATAATACCTTAATTTTTTTTTTCTTTTTCTTTTTTCCATATTGATGAAAATTAACTCCTGACATCCTATTCGATTGCCATTATCATAAAACCTTAATTAATTGCTTCTGACATCCTATTCTCTTTGCCCCTTGACTCTTAACCTCTTCCAAGTTCCCAAGCCGGGTTTCAAAACATTCAAGAGAACAACAATGAGAAAAGAATACAACAATCATAAACTAGTATGACTCAAAAATTCATGCAAGTGATGTTCTTTATTCTATCAAACTAAGAGTGTGTATTATTGGCTTTATTTTCTATGGAAAATGTCAATTTTCCACCAAAATTCCTACTTTTGGGGTGTTTTTTCCATGAAAAATATTTTCCAACTTATGATCATATGAACATATTTTCCTCAAAACAAGCGAAATATTGTATTTAGGAAGTGGTGGTTTTTGTTTTTCAGGTAATTCACTCTTTTTTTCTCTCATCCACCCACCAATAAAAAATGGATAAATATAATATTTTCTGAATTAAAAACTAAATCAATCAAACACATTTAATTAATAATTTTCATACAAATAAGTTCTAGGCAACTCAATTACCTAAAATTTATTTTCTTTCTATGTAAATTTCATGTTCGAAATCAAATGCACGCTAAGAGAAATATGGATTGCAATATTAAATTACCTCCCGAACAATGTTTTTCCCATGTGAAATTGGGTGCATTCCTGTCAACAATTCGAGAAAGACAACACCAAGACTGTAAACATCACTTTTGTCCGTCAGCTTGTGAGTTAAAAAATACTCTGGATCAAGATATCCCTGCAATGATCAAGCGTGCATTTTTGAACAACGAGTAAATTTATTTTGTTTGTCACAATATTGAAATTGGAAAATAAAAATAAGAGAATAATAATTGGATGCTGCATTATCGAATAAATATTCAAACTTGTACTTGTAAATAACATTACCGGAGTCCCCTTTACAACTGTCGATACATAAGAAGGCATGCCTCCTTCAAGCTCAGGAACTGGAGCTAACCGTGATAGTCCAAAATCAGCAACCTTTGCGACAAACTTAGGGTCCAGCAATATGTTGGTTGACTTGATATCCCGATGAAATATTGGAGGATTTGCTTCTGTATGTAGGTAAAGAATGCCTTTGGCTGAACCTAGTGCAATTCTTACTCTCATAGCAAAACTCAAAGGCAATTTAGACTTCCCTGCAAATCTCAAACATCGAAGTCTTGTTAAAGCAGAAAAATGTTTCTGTTACTATTCTACTTTTGGACACGCTAGAACACATGAAAATGTAATTCTAAAATAAAACGTTGGGTTAAATTACAGAACGACAATTTTGTGGGCTCAAGGGCAAAAACAAGAAAAAACTGTGAGTGGCACGTTACACAATTTACGTGAAATTTTAATGTTCCTTACATGCAGTCTCGTAAGCCACAAAAGCACAGACTAAGAGACCATGAAATTGAGAAATGAACACAAAAGGTCAATTTGAGAAAGAACACTTTACCAGATAGGTGATCTCTCAAAGTACCATTAGACATGAACTCATAGATCAACATCTGCATAATGAAAAGCACAGTAAACATAATATGTAGGAGAGAAACTATTAAAAATGTAGCCTTTTGAAATGAAATGTCAATACTTTGTGTTGTGACCCAATCACATGATTTTCCTACAATAAATCCTTATTTTTATCTGGTTCTTTCTAATAGGGAGCGGAAGAAATCTTTTAATATTTATCAGCTACTCTATCTTTCTCTCTCTGTTAGTGTCAGCACTGCGACGGTTTAAAAAAAACAGTTGACTAAGCTTAAAAATAATAATTTACTTAATTCCAACTTGTAACCAATAAAACTAAGTTATTTTAAAGCCCAGTTAGTTATAAGAAAACTTTTTAAGCTTAGCTAAACATGCTCTACCACCTAATCCTGTAATTACGCATCCAAATTTATAATAGATTCATCTTGAGCTAAGTTATTTATCCAAGCTGATATTATATAAAGCTGGATCAAGATACAGCTTAAAAATGGTAAAGAGAGAGAAGGGATGTCTAGAATCTGCCAAGACCTCCAACCCAAACCCAAACAGGCATATTTGTAATTGAATGGTCTTATCTAGAAATCAAAAATCGTATCACAGAACTGTACACTCGAACTCCAATTTAACGTTGTGAAGTTTACTTTGATCAACTGTAGATAAACTAAATATCTTATTTGGGTACCTGTTCACCTTCTTCATCACAATATCCCATCAATTGCACGAGATTTCTATGATGTAACCTCGACAATAGTTCTATTTCAGTAAGAAACTCCTTTTCACCCTGTAATGATCCCACCTGAGCTCGTTTTATGGCCACTTCGGTTCCATCAGCAAGAATACCTTTGTAAACTTTTCCATAACCTCCTTGTCCGACAACACTTGAGTCAGCAAAATTATTTGTTGCCTGTGCCATTTCGCCATAAGTGAAATCTTTCACACCATCGATTCTGATGGAGATCCTTGATGCTGCATACAATGTAATTAGATATTCAAACAGTCGAATAAAGATTCTCCCTCTTTAGGTCACTAAACAAGTATGTATCAACGTGTGTATCAGCGTTCATGTACACCTGTGTATATAAATCTGTGTTTGTGTGTGGAGTGAGTACACATGTATACAATCATGTGTACATGTACATTTTACTGCCATGTAATGTAGTAGTGAAGAATTTGACGCCAGAATGCATAACCATATAGTACAACACATTGAAACAAATTGAAAAGAAATGTAAATTCTCGAAATGAGCAATAAGAATGATTTCCTCTCACTCTACAGGAGTTTAGACTGTCAAGCTCGCTGAATCGAAGAACTCTTTCTGGTGACCAGAATTAAAGAATGTGGCTATCTAATGCATTTTGCCACCATAGGTTTGGTAGTTCTAAGAAATATTGAAACAAATGCCCTTGGTAAGATTTTGGAACACTTCAATATTGAAAATTGGCAAATATCATTACTGCAACATCTTGCAGGATCAATATTACTTAAAATCTTTAACATAGTTGCATCAAGACTTTGGGTCCTTTTTTACGTTTCTTTTACTTCATTTATTGCAATCCTCTGCAGTTACCTGTGTTTTTAGAGCTAAATGTCAAGCCATAGTTCTTGATTACTCCTATAAATACAGTATAAAATTTATTAAAGTGGTCCTTTTGTGTGGTTAACCCATAAACTCTAGAAGTGATTTATGACTCCGAAGGAAAGTCAAATCTTTAGAAAAATGGAGAATATATCTCCAAAGCTGTCAACTTTTAGGTTTACACTCAACTCCAGTAATAATTTACTGAAAATTATAGTCCTCAATCAGCCAGTGATAAACAATACATGCCTGCTCATCTGACTTACAAAACCTTAACTTATACGACATTAAAATTGTAAAAGTCGTCAAATATGGATGGCCAATCAATTCAATATCAAATTCAGTAATTTAAACTAAGATGTGGATTCTTTGTAAGCCAATTCCACAATAATACTTCGGAAGTCCTATAATTGCTCAATGCGTCTTTTCTAAAGAATCAATGGCATGAATACACTTTGCAAAGAGTCAATAACAAGATTTTCTTTGTAGACTCCAGAATTCATGACACAAGGGTGAAGATATATATGTACTTACTGATACCTCCGAATTCAGGAAGTGTAAGATACTCACATGGACGTCGTTTTGAAGCTGTATGATGTTTCTTCATGTGCATTTTCAAGATGAAAATTGCCACAAAGGCTGATAAGGTAACTGATCCAGCTATTGCTCCGAGTACAATTCCAGCTAGTGCCCCCTTGCTTATACCAGATGAAGATGAGGAAAGTTCTGCAAAAAATCCAAGAGTTGAGAGCATCTCGAAAATCAGTTTATGCAAAGGTAAATTTGACTTCTATTACTATTTAGAACAATGTTAGCCTACAGATAGGTTATTGCCAAATGAGCTTAAGTTGTGTTGATTAAAAAGCCTCCTAGTTAAGGGATCCATATCAATGACGGGCAGCCAGAAAGTACACAAGATCTACCCACATATGAACAGAAGAATACGGGTGTTGTACATATATGTATGTATACATGAACTCAATATTTAAGTAAAGGCCAAACAGAAAAAGCATAATAATCACGCTTCAAATAATCTGTAATAGTTATACGAGTCAAATACCTTGTTTTCAACCCAAAAGTAATGGTCCCTTAAAATTTGGATAAATCATAGGTCAAAGCTTTAACCAGTTAAAATTTGAACACAACTTGATTAGTGAATGATTTTCTGGTTTTCAACCAGTTACAGTGGCAGGGGAGTCATTACCACTTTGTGTAAGCAACAAACACAAATGTTTTACTTCTAAGTTCTAAATGAACAGCAAATGCCACAGGTTCTACAAATTCACTACGATAATTTTCTTTCTTTGGCCCATGAGCATCAACAAAGAGAGCATTTTTTTCAATGCCACAAGCTTAGCAGGATACGATCTTCCCTTTTGGAAAATTATATTTTAGAAGTCCTAAATTTAGAAGGTGTAAGCCCTTTCTTCCAACGAAGGAAAAGCAAATACCATGATTAAATGACTACCTTTCGTTCATATAATTCAAAAGTAAACATGCAAATGAGAAAGGACACAGACCATCTCTGTAAGGATCCAGAAGTGTGAAGTTGAGAAGCTCAAAAGGTCCAAACACCTCGTTATCAGGAATATTCCATCCACTAAACAAGCTACGAATTCGTCTGACCTCACTTTCATTAAATATGAATGTTGTGTCATTAACATACACTGGAAAAATCTTCAGGTACATTCTCAGTCGAGGTCCCTCTTGCCATTCAGCCGAATCAATTTCGAGCTGATAGATATGCAATTCCATACCATTACTTAGGTACTCCTCGAATGTATTAATATATGGGCGAAAATCTGAAAACCCGGGGCTCTTCAAGCGATATCCTACCAGCAGAGGTGCAGCACAAAAGCAACGTGAATCAGGAGATGGTGGAGCTAACTCATAAGGAGGTGGACATGACGTTGCACACACACTGGCATCTGTTTTGTTCAAGATATTGCTGAAACCTTCGTCTTGGGATCCACAGAATTGAGAGAGGTTGCTGCTTAAGCATATGGGATTTCCGTGAAGCCTGAAATTGTCATTTAAATAACATAGGCCAAATGAGAAAATTATGTCACCAGATATCACTTGCTGAGACATTTCTTAATTATCTCTATTATACAACAGGATTTTTATTTTAATCTGGAAAATCGTTTTTTTTTAGAATAGGAAAATGTCATTGCAGATGGAAGTGATGAGCAGGGACAAACCTAACGGTGACATTCAGAGGGAGGGCAAGACTGCCAGATATATTCGAAAACATATTGTTCTGAAAATCCCTGCAATATAAAAAATAACAGCACAAATTTATCGACAAATAAGAAATTTTTCAGTCTGTTCTTATTAGGCCATAAAGTTTTCAGTCTAATAAAAATTTTGAAACTAGTATTCAATTTGTTTCAGCATGATCCAGTGTCTGATAATAGACTCAAAAACTCGTGCAGTGGGGAAAGAGGATTTTCTTTCCCATATCTATCTTACAAGGACAGTCTCTCAGATTCATTAAGAGTCCTATCTTGCCAAATGGTGGATGGGACAGAACCATTCAGTGAATTGTTTGCCAGTGACCTGCAGAATCATGCAATAAAATATACTTAATTCAACAAACATTTTGTAAGGTAAGAAATGAGAGAGCTAAATCTTGGACACTAACTGGACAAGTGAAAGTTAACTGGGAAACAAGATAACTTAAACTTAGACACAATCATTCCATAGCATACAATTAAAAAAATGCTCACAATTTCTGCAGGTAAGGAAGCCTTGAGAAGCTGGCAGGGATAGTTCCAGTAAGATTGTTGTAGGATAGATCACTGCATAATTAGAATTCAAGTATTCATTACAAAATGTGGAAACGTAATCCCTTTTTAAGCAAAATTATATACGGGGTTTTGAGGTAATACACAAATATTAGCAAAACAATCAGAAATTGAGTGCTTACATAGTAGTGATATTCTCAGAAAGGTCACCTGCTGGTATCAATCCATTAAGCTGGTTTAGGCTCATATCTCTGAATTAAGATCACGATCAATATTAGAACCCCAATTAACAAGTGTACTAACTCAAAACTCAATGACCAGAGAATTATCAGGAAATCAGATAAGTACTTCTGCTGCACCATTTAGTACTCACCTCAGCTAAGTACATGCCACTTACAACAAGGAAATCCCACAATTCAATAAAAGGCTGGCACTTGGCACCATAAAGATATGTCTATAGTGATTATTAATCAACTTAGTAAAACTTGTGCATAATGACTTACATATATGCAATAGAAGTCATATTGCTCCAGTTAGGAATTGGCCCTTGTAAACTGCAGTTTCTTAGACTACTGAAACAGTAAACAAAATAACAAATTGTCACCAACCCTAGGTCAAATAAATTGTAGTATGTTTACCTAGTTCCAATGAACGGGTCCATCTTTGATTAAAATGACAAAGCTTCCGGTAAAAATTAAACAGCTTCCAAGTGAAGTAGATATTCACATTTTAGAGATAAAAGTGCCACAACTTTGGACTATATATCATGCATAATTTAACTTAGAATAGCAACCATGGACAATATTTTAGAGCAGAAATGAAGATTTTATGCACTTACATTTTCAACAGAAGAGACATGTTGCTATACGAAGAAGGTATTTCACTCCCAGCAAAGTTGTTATTATCCAGTTGACTGAAAAACAAAGAAATAGAACAAGTAGCTAAGCACAGATAAAGTCAGAAAAAGTAATACCTACATTTTGTGTGCAATGAATTTTAACAGTCAATCCTCAAAGTAATATACATACTGAAAAACAAAACTAAAGTAAGAAAATGAAACATCTTAGTTGCATGTGCAATGACTTTCATGGTCAATCCTCAAAGTAATATAGACAATATTCTTTAGAAATAAAATAAATTAAGACAACAAACAGAAGTAGCATATTGATGAAGAATATTTATTAGCCAGGAAAAAAAATTGGGAGACCCAATCTTAGAAAGTTAGAATGTAGAAAGGGACATAAAGAACCATGGCACAGATACAAAGTGAAGAATGAAATAAGAATTTTCTTTATTTCTTGATTAAATTGTACAAACCTATTACACCCTATTTATAGTACAACAATGAAAATAAAAACTAAAAAAAAATTCTAATTTAGGATACAAGAAATTAGCCTAACGATCAGTCTAAGTTATGGAAAGATTTAATAAATTATATATCAATCATGATAAATCATAATCAATCACATATAAATCATGATTAATCTCTATGATTTCTACACTCCCTCTCAAGTTGGATTGTAGATGTTGCTCATAGCTAACTTGCCGATGAAATCATCAAAATTGTGCCTTGGTAATCATTTAGTAAAGACGTATGCAGTTTGTTCTTTTATACGAACATAGGTCATACAAATAACTCCGTCTCCACATTTTCTTTGATGAAATATCTATCTACGTCTACATGCTTAGTTTGGTCATGTTGAACGGGGTTGAAAGAAATGTTGATGGTAGCTTTGTTATCACAATAGAGTTTGACCGGTAATCTTACATTGCCCTGTAGTTCTTCAAAAAGTTTCTTTAACCACAATTCTTCACATATCCCTTGTGCAACAGTTCTAAATCCAGCCTGAGCACTGCTTCTGGCTACTACATTATGTTTCTTACTTCTCCAAGTGACTAAGTTTCCCATACAAAAGTGCAATATGTAGTACTAGACCTTCTATCATCAGTTGAACCTGCCCAATCAGCATCTATAAAGATCTCCACTTCCTTTCTATCACATCTCTTAAAAAATAAACCTTTACCTGGAATCCCCTTGAGATACCTTAGTATCTTGTACACAGCTTTTAGGTGAGTTTCTTTTGACAAGTGCATATGCTGGCTTACCACATGCAAAGACATTATCAGGTCTAGTGTGTGATAGATAGATTAGTTTACCAACAAGCCTCTGATACCTCTCCCTTTCAACAGATTTTCCTGCATCTATTGTCTTTCTGACTTCAATAGGTGTGTCACTCAACTTACAACCGAGCATGTCGTTTCAGTTAAGAGGTCAAGAACATGTGTTCGCAGAGAAACACTGATCCCTTTCTTCAATCTAGCTACCTTCATTCCTAAGAAGTACCGTATTTGACTCATATCCTTAACTTCAAATTCAGTGGCTAAGACCTTCTTCAATCTTTCTATCTTATCGATATTATCTTCAGTTAGGATGATGTCGTCCACCCATACAATCAAAATCACCTTCTTCCCATTTTTCTGCATGTAGAACATAGTGTGATATAATTGTCCCTAACAATAACCTTCATTTTTATCACCTTTGAAAATCTATCAAACCATGCTCTAGGAGACTGTTTGATTTCTTCAACTTGCATGCTTTGTTTTCTTCTTCCTTTTTACGGAAACTTGGAGGTAGTGTCATGAAAATCTCGTCATGTAGTTCACCATTCACGAAAGCATTCTTTATGTCGAGTTGATGAAGTGGCCAATCTAGGTTGGGGCCAAGGACAAAAGAACTTAGACTGCGTTCAACTTAGCCACGGGTGTAAAAGTTTCTATGTAGTCAATGTCATAGGCTTGAGTAAATCCCTTCGCAACAAGATGAGTCTTGTACCTCTCTATCGTCCCATCGGCTCTGTACTTCACAGTAAACATTTATTTACAACCCACTATTCTATTCCCATTTGGCAAATTCATCACCTCTCAAGTTTCATTTTTTTCTTCAATGTCTTCATTTCCTCCATCACAGTTTATCTCTACTTAGAAATCTCCAATGCCTCTAAGATGTTCTTAGGAATTTTCACACTATCAAGGTTAGAAGTAAAAGCACGATACTCTATCGACAATGCATTGTAGGATACATATTTTAAAATAAGATGGAGATTAAATGAACGAAGTTGTTTTCTGAGTGCAATAGGTAAATCAATATCATCAGGTTTAGGTGTATTTGAGAGAAGTTCTACTACCTAATTTGACCTAGGAAAAGACTCTTGGTTGTACGGAGCTGCCACCGGTTCAAACTCAATTGATACCTTAGGTGTGAGATTCTCATTGGGCCTTGATTTTGGCTTTCGTGAGTAAACCAGTACCTCTTTGTTCTTCTGTTTTTCTACACATTCCTCTAAGTGTAAACTTCCTTCTGTAACTGACAAAGGAGTGGAGGATGATGATGGTGTGATAGAATCAGTGTTTGGGAAAAAATCAAAGAAAAGAGAGTTACCAATTGAGTGATTCAAGATCCGAGATTCACTCTAATTCTCCCCCTGAATTGAGGACTTGGGGTAGAAAGGAGTGGTTTCAAAGAATGTTAAATCAAGACTGACAAAGGTGCGATGTGATACGGGATCATAGCACTTGTAACATTTTTTAGTAGATGAATATCCAAGAAAAACACATTTTGTGACTCGAGGTTTTAGTTTAGTTTGCTGGTGTGTATGAACGTGTACAAATGCTACACAGCCGAAGATGTTAAGGGGAAGAGTGGAACTTAGTCGAGGGTGAAGAAAGGCATCTTAAAATTTTTGAAAAGGGGTGACAAATAAAAGGATTTGGCTAGGCATTCTGTTTATGAGATAGGTTGCAGTCAAGATAGCATCGCCACAAAATAGGCTGCATTCAAGATAACATCGCCCCCAAAAAAAATTTGGCATGTTGGTAGTGAACATTAGGGCACGAAAATCTCATTTTGTTGAGGGGTGTCAACACATGAATTCTGGTGAATGATGTCATGTTCACGAAGATAGAGACTCAAACACTGATTGAAATAGTCAGTACAATTGTCGGTACGTAAAGTTTGTATTTTGGTGTTGAATTGTGTTTGGAACATGAAGTGAAAATTGATAAAAACAGAACGGACTTTAGATAGACCTAACAAAGTCGTATATGGTCATCTATGAATGTGATAATTTATTTTGTGTGTGTTCGACTAGGAATACGGGAAGGACCCCAAACATTACTGTAAATCATAGTGAAAGGTTTAGTGGGTTTGTATGTAGACTTTGAAAATGAAGTACGGTGATATTTTGCAAGTTCACACACTTCACATTGAATATCAAGAGAATTTATTGGAACAAAGTGCATGAAATGTCGAAAATATTAAAGTTAGGATGACCCATCTTAGAATGCCATAACAAGAGTTCACTATTTTTAGAGGAAAAAATAGAACCACAGGCAGCATTTTGACACTGGTTACTCACTTTAGCTTGCTCAAAGTAGTAGAGTCTCTCACACTCCTTACCACTGTCAATCATCATTCTCGATGACAGGTCCTAAAAGACACAATAAGAGGATGAAAGAAATTTAGCAAAGCAGTTGGAGTGTTTAGTTAGCTGACTTATTCATAATAGATTACAAGATAATTTTGGAACATGAAGGACAGAGTTTAAAGTGATAGAATTAGAGATACATATACTTCCTTTGCCCGCAACAGGAAAAGGGATCCATTTGCAATTTTTACTTTCATATTTCCAGCACATGGTGAATACGTAGAAAATAGATGATAAGAATCAATTGGTCAAATGCTCCTGAGTATATAATCCAGGGAGTATGAGTACATGAGGTGGTTAAGGCTTTCAAGAAATTACCTCTACAGGCTGAGGAACCAGAAGGAATATTTTTTGACAACTCACTAGAGGATTGAAGGGTAGCAATCATAATCATGATCTTTTCCAATGGATCTGAATTTGAGGTGTTGATGCCTAGAGTGGACTAAGTATTTTCTCTCCCTAGTGTTTCTCGGTTCGACTCGTGCGAGTTCCCAAAGTCACCACTTTCTGGCTGTAGACGGATGCGTCCCCCATTGTTAGCTCGATTTAGGAGAAAATCGGCTATGATACCATGAAGAATGAAATAAGAATTTTCTTTATTCCTTAATTATTTTATACACATCTATTACACCCTATTTATATAGTACAGCAATAAAATGAAAAAATAATCTTCTAATTTAGGATACAAGAAATTAGCGTAACAATCAACCTAAGTTATGGAAAGATTTAATCAATTAGATATCAATCATGATCAATCACATATCAATCATGATTAATCCCTAGGATTTCTACACAAAGACAGCAATAAAGGACATTCAATTAATGTGGGTGAAGTAGAACTCGAAAGCTTCCAAAGTTTTTGTAAAGGTAAAGATGAGTGTATATACATCCTTGAGAGCTATTTCACGATAACATGCCCCCAAAATGTACTCTCCCTTTAAGTTGCTCAGCCAAGAAAGCATTAGTTCCTATCTATTTGGTCATTTCTCATAAAGAAAATAGTGTATTCTACTTTATCTATCACATAGAGCCAAGAATGTAGTAGGACATTGCATGGATTTCAATTTCCATAATCATTAAATGTTAATCAGGAATATTTTTTATTTCTTCGTATAACTATTTCTTGTCATTGAATATTCTGTCATATTTTATTAGGACAATCCCCATAATCAGTTAGAAACAAATACCGACTGCCAATCCCCCCATCCCGAATGGTGAATCTATTATTTGGGATGATACATAATTTTTTGCTCATCTTAGAGCAGTAAGCATCCCTAGTACCGGAAATGGATAAAACTTCTAATTTCAAGGTTATTTTATTTATTTTTAGAATGAGTTATAAGAGAATGTCATTTTTTCCAATCATATAGTGTCAAATTCTCACAACGATTGAATTTGTTTCAATTAGATTCAAATGTTTAATTTTTTATCACTTGCAAATGGATGGTCAAAGTTGATAAATTTTAGACTGTAAAATAAACTGAAATTAAAAGATGATAATGAATGCAAAAATTGGACGAAACAAGTAACTGCCTAGACAGACACAAAGTCATGGCTCTAACTGGTTCTCACCAGTCATGTTACAGTTTCATTTATGCATTCACGCTCATATGCAAGTGGCACAATTTTATTCAGATAGGCAGAGAAGCCACACATCTCTTCAACTTGAAAACTTCCGCCAGAGTTTCCTTTACCATTATCCCAAGCATATTCCACAGTTAAAGCGGTATTTTTATAGTTCTAGAATGCATGTCATCACCAGATGGTCAATTTGTCCAATTGATAGGACATGCATAAGCTTGATATACATTACTCGGCAAAATTTAGCTTCATTAACTTCTATGGAAAATAGAATAACTTGACAGAAAATAGGTAACTTTAATTATGATTCCAGTGCAGACTTAAAAGAGTGCCAACTTATTAATAGCTATTTAAGATTTCAAACTTCACTCTCACGCAACAGGACTGCATTAACGTTCAACTTCTTCTTCATGAAACTTCAGGTGTACTAGTACTTAACAATATTATGTGCAGAACTCCTCCATCTTCTTTCACCCACTATAGCCTACTGGTTTATCTTCCAGAAAGACACACAAAATACAATTCATGTTTTTTTCGTTTAAAGGTTCATTTTGGATTCAAAGGTTTTTCATTTGCTAAGAAAAATGGACCCACTTTTAGTTCTAAACTAATAGCATTGATCAATAATTATTATTATATTATAAACCAATAAAGCAAGTATGCAAAATAAATAAATAAATGAAATAAACTAAAACATGCTGGCTGATACAGAAAAATCCCAGCATTATGGAATAACCAAAGTAAATATATACAGTATCTCCAAACTTGGCATTTCAGAAAGCTCTGGCGGAAGATATCCCGATAAGTTGTTATTGTCAAGCAACCTGCAAGGTTTCAGGTCATCAACTAAAACCAGATGTTCAAGAAGCAGTGGAAGGCTTAAAAGATTCATAACTTCAACTCACAAGTGAACAAGTTTTGGAAGTCTGGACAACTGTGGTGGTATTTGCCCACTAAGTGAATTATTATTCATGTGGCTGTTCAAGTAAGAACAATTAAAAGGAAAATGCATTAACAATGTTGAAGAGGCAGCAACAGCATGGGTCCTAATACCTCTGAAACAGGTTCTCTAAAGAAACAACAGAAAAGCCCAGAAATAAAGAAGAATCTTTACAAGTGCTTTGCGTTGCTCAAGTTAGCAAATGATGTGGGTATAGATCCAGATATTTTGTTCTGGTCAATTTGTATCCTGTCCAAGTTAGGAAGAAAACCAATCTCATCGGGCAAGGAACCTGTCAGTTGATTTCCATTCAGAAGCCTGAATCAGAGAAAGGAAAGCACAAGTAAAAACGTAATGGTTCAGATCATGGTGAAGCCTCTGTCGAGAATTAGTAATTAATATAATGGATTGCTTAGGAGGACTTGTAAGGTTTCACTCACTTCAAATGAGCATTTAGTAAAAAATTAAGCAAAGTAGAAGAAGTTTTATGTTTGAAAATGGAGCGGTGAAAATGATAACGGAGTAAAGAGATGCTTCAACTTACAGCAATTCTAATGTTGTAATGCTGCCTATCTCCTTAGGTATACTCCCAGTAATGTTGTTCCACATAAAGTCCCTTTGAGAACAATAAAAAATAATTAATTAAAAATGGAAAGGAAAGGCAATATAAGCGAATTACGAGGTAACTTATTGAAAAAAATAAATAAGCACAAATAGAAAAGAGTTGTGTATTAAATAATATCTAACTTACAGTATCTGTAAATAAGATAACTGTCCAAGTAGTGGAGATAAGCTTCCTGATATATTCATATTTAATAGTAACCTGTTGGTGAAAACAAAAATGAAGGCAGTATTGCTCAGTCACTAATTATACAGTTAGCAACATACATAATTTGTAAAATGTTATCAAAGAAAGTCTAGCATAATTTGAAGAGTTCTTTACATGTACAGTTCCCATATAACAGAAATCTATATAGTTTTCCCCAAACTTTTAAGACGATAGACATGTTACTTATATTTGTATGTTTCGGTATTCCGAAATAGTACGAGATTAATATAATCTATCCCGCACATTATGCTCTATAATGTTTGACATGTCCAGCAGTCATCAATAAACTCAATGTTGCAGACATGGGACAAAGTATTTAATCAATAAATTTTCGTCCCATCAGATTTATCACTTGTTCATCACCAGCTTGGTTATACCAATCCCGTGGTTCAACAGTACTACAAAGAATCAATGGCCAGCATTTATCCACACCATATCCACGAGCAGGAACATTTACATCCCTCTTCCGGACCAATTCATGGAAACCTGTTGATCTCATGAACACGACCCCAAAGGAAAAAGTCGGCCTACTAAAGTTGTCCCTAGAGATAGTCTTTTACTTACGAAGATGAAATTTGACACCAAGTGATGCAGAATCAGATACAAACAGAAATACGCAGTTATAAAATTTTAATAATTTGGAAGCAATAAAAGTACATTGTACATTTAACATACTTAATATCTGCAAACTACGATGCAGCTAAAAAAAGGAGGGGGAAGGACTAAAATCGTACAATTCTCTGAGATGAAGATAACCATCATCCAGTGTTCTGTTATAGCAAAAAACCCCTCTCCATTCTGAAGTACATGGATCCCCCCTGTCCCAATTGCGAAGATTCCGATATGGGTCCGTCAAACTTCTCTTGATGTTTCGCAATGCATTCACTGCAGAAAACATTAAAGACAGGTTGTGATCTTTATACCGAAAGACATCATCAACTTATGTTTTGACATTTTTAATGATTTAGGCTTCCAGAATAAGGCACAAAATCTACTAGGAACGCAATGTCTTCCCGTCCCCCATGAAGGATCATAACAAGCTGTTTTCGGCAACGGAATCGGCCAATGCAAGACAGTTTTCACTTGACGCGGATCATATGAATGATGTAGACTGGCTATGATGTAGAGATGATATAGAGGAAATAATCTATAAATGAAAATTTGAAATCCTTTATTATCATTCTCCAATAAATTAGGTTGTACCCTGTTTGACACCCATTAATTTCTCTTTCTCATTCTTATTCTTATTCTCATTTTTCATTTCAACCACACATTTTCCTAATAAAATAATATTACACAAAAATCAAAAAAATTTCATCACTTTTCCACCACACATTTCTTACATCAATCACTATTCCAAAAATTCTTTCTACTAAAAATGGGTTTCAAACAGGGGCTAAATTGGGATTCTTACCAAGGATCTTTCAGTAATATTAAACACACAAAAATTATATAACAAATTACCAGTAATATGATTTCTGAATACTTTCAACACTGGTATTGTCATCCAAATGGGGTGTGAATTAAACAGGAATCCATTCTACATTCATTTTAAACGTAACTAGTGGTAAAATAGTTGCACACTTTTTTTTTTTTTATATTGATGCTTGGAATATGAGTAGTTCTTGATCAAAGAAACTGCCAAGTTATGGGGAAAAAACATGGCAATTCACTGTCTAATTTGAACCTTAAAACAATTTTATTTGTTAGAAATTCGCCAGTTAATTTATATTTTCAAGGATGTCCAAAACAAAAAGAAGCCTTGATTTAACTTTACTTGTTTGCCCACAAATTAAAAGTTTTGAATTATTTTTATTCATTTATTTTTTTACAATTTTCATTTTCTCGAGTTTTTATAATTTTATTTTTCAGAAATTTTTTTACTTTTTAAATTTTATGTTTTTAGAATTTTAGACACTAATTTTTCAAAAAAAATTTCTCAGTATTATCAAAAAAAAAAAAATGATTTTATTTAAACGTTTGTTTTCAATGTTTTGAGTGTTTTCAAAATTTTATGTTATAAGTTAAACATTGTTTTCGAAAATGCAAATCGAATAAGGTTTAAGTGTTTTGCAAAATCAAAAACTGAAAATAGTTTGAAAACAGTGAACCAAACGCACCCTGAGTAACAGGAAAGAAAAATTAAAACTTTATTTGTTTTGTTAAATCCAATAAAGTAAACATCCTAGAATTACAACAAAAACAGCAAACCAAACGCACGGACCGTAAGCATGCTAAAGTAACTCAAAAGTAGATGAAGAACAAAACAAATCACCTTCAGTCGGATGCGTCAGTTGGCTATCTGCTCCTCCTATAAGCACCAAACACCAGCATAAACACTCAATTAAGCTAAGAGTTGGCTGGGACCTCTCAAGAACGCCCATTTT
>CAIGRR010312904.1:0-10337 GCA_903798365.1 Fraxinus sp. 1973-6204 | reverse complement strand
CAACGCTAATATGCACAAGGAGAAAAATGCATGCACGTGCATCGCACATGCCTTCACTAGATTTACAAAAAGAATGTGTTTCAAATGATATATTTAGCCGCGAGCAATCTACGTTTGTGATTGCATATATTTCGTTTTTTTGCAAAAAGCTGCTTTATGGTGGTAAAGTCTCATCTTATGTGAATAATCTTAATTTTTAACTTGTGAAATTCTTTATTATTTTAAACTTATATATTGTTATATGGTATCAAAATTCAAACGTTTCGGGTGCTAAAATTGAAGTTCATCGGTTGAGTCTAGAAGACGAGTAGATTTTTCCACTTGAAAAATAAGTTGAATAAGGCAACTTGGCTCCTAGTCAAGTGATGATACTAAAGGATGAGTAAGCTTGTTCAACTAAGAAATATGTTAAACAAGATAACTTTAGTCCTAGTAGATTATAGGTGTTGAGGCTCAAGAATTGAGTAAACTTTTTCACTTGAATAATATGTTGCAAGTAACTTAACAATTGTCTCAATTAACGTACTCTAGATTGATTTCCTCAAGTGTGGTTTCTAATATATCTCAAACTTCCTTAACAGTCTCACACATGAATACCCGTTTAAACTCGTGGAGGTAAATAGCCATAAAGATGACATGTACACCTCTATTACTCCAATTACAACTAGTTAATTCGTCTTTAGTCAAAGTAGAGATACTAATAGGTATAACAACATCAGCAACAGTGATAAATAGGACAGTCCAACCCTTTTTTACACTAACACAAACCCACTCATCCATGGACTTCAAGAAGGCTTTCATTCTAACCTTTCAGTAAACATAATTACTATCGTCAAACTAAGGAGGAATATAAAATGATTGACTCGTCTAAAAAAAATTAGGTCAAGGATCATAATTATGCTCTAATATCAACTAAAAAAATACTAAATAATAGTATAATCAACTAAACGACGTTTAGACCTACCTACACCTAGAGATTGTATAATACAAAATTAAAACAATAAAAATCAATTATTGTCTCTAGATGATTATTAAGTTTAATGTCAAATTAAACCCTAATTACACAAGCACATAATATAAATCAAAATTAATAAAGATAAAAAGTAAATCAACAACAGAAATTTGTAACAAAGGAAAATCCTTTGAAGAATTCTTCACAATGATCAAAAACCTCATGGCAAACCTTACCAAAAAGATCCACTAGAAAAGATAACTTACGTTGGCACAAACACTACTAATTCTTAGTAGACTCTAATCATCCAACCTGTAAATTATTGAAGAACCTCTTCGATTTGCAACCTACACTTTCCAGAACTTTTTGACTTCTTTTTTCTTCGCGTGGATAACCAAGAACGAACCTCTTTCCAAAGTAACTGGAACTCCAGTTGTCTCTTCCCCACTTTAGAACTATAAAAACTTATCGTTGAAGGTAAATTTTTTTTGTGTTTGATCTTTAGATATTTCGTGTTTTGATCTTTGGGTTGAATCAAGATCTTTCCCGAATGTGTTATTGATCTCCAAAAATATGTTTTTTAGTATGAAATAATGATTCAACACACTTAGAAATAAATTATGGCTTGTGTATATGTAATAGGTAGTGTTTTAGGTTTAATAGAACTCCAAAATATGATCAAAATCGTGGACTAGAGTTAGCCGGATAAATACGCCCTTCAAGCGCTACCTTCACGTTTAGTGTTGGTTGTTACGAATAGGAGGTTGAGTTTCTATAACTCTTAATAAAATTCAGATCGGTGGATCAAGTATCTCTATGACAAAGATACTGCAAGAATTTTACCTATATAAATTTCGAGTTGGAACCGCCTTAATAGAAAGTCGGAGTTTCTCCGTTAAATATTTATGAATAAGAGGAGCGCAAGGTCATAAGAGCGCTAAACAAGATTGTGTGGAACTTGGAATACGTAGTGCTTGTGTGTGTGATGTCATCGGTATCACCACAAGGAATAATATGTTCAAAACTTTTATGCTACCTAGAATTTTAGTGTTACTTTGCGAGATTCACACTATTCGTAGAAAACTCACAAGTGTACGGGACCGTTGAGATATAATACGTGATGAGTACGTATATCGTCGCACGAGAAATAAATTTAATTCAAATTTACTAATTTTTTATGGGATTCGAATTGTTATGTTTAATTAATCTAAAAAAGCGGTAAAAATGTGATTTTTATCAATTTAATAAAGATTGTATTGGATCTCGAATCCGCATATTGTTGTCTATTTCAATTCTTGATTTGTAATCTAGTTTTGTTGATATGTTCTTGACAATCAATAATTCTATTGTAATTAATTCTCTTTTCTAAGACAAATTAAATTTATTCTAGTCACGACCCAAATCTATTCACAATCTGAATTCGAATGTTTAGAATGCATTAAAGTTTAGATTATCTATATGATTGCAAACGTGATAAATGTTATTCCTAACATCTATTGTACATATGTTAATTTTGTCGCGNGAATCTATTCCTAGCCCGAATTCGAATGATTAGAATGCATTAAAGTTCAGATTATCTATATAATTGCACATGTGATAAATATTATTACTAACATCTATTGCACAAATGTTAATTTTGCCGCGTTCTAAACTTATTGTGAGTCTCCCAACACTACAACAATCAACTAATTATCTAAATGGTGGCCAATCAATTAAATGATGCAATGAGTATGCAAAATTAATCAAGAAATACAATAAATAAATTAGACTACTAGTCTTGAATTAAATAAATAACAAACAGGGTTCATCTTCATTCAATACAAAAAGGGATCTAGCCTAACATGTTAATATATAAATTACAAAAAGAATAATAGAAAAATATCACTCGAATCATAAAATAAATCAGAAGAACTTGATCTTCGAGCCCACGGTTGAATTTTTCAAAATCTTGACGTAATTGACCTTCAATTTCTTACTATGGTTTGATCTCCTCTCAAAATAAAGCTATTAACCTCTTGTTCTTGATAAATTTGATGAAACTATGGTGTATGAAGAGGCAAGAGAGGCTTTTTCAACGTGTATCCCTCGTTCTCTATTTATAAGAGCCAAAAAATAGGTTAAAATCACGTCCAATTTGGTTTTCAAAAGAGTTTGAATCGCGAAATGAAACTAAAGATTTATCTGTGAAAAATGCATGTGCGCACGCGCCATAGAACCAAATGACTCTCGGGTTGGGGAAAATAAGGTGTTGCGCGCGCCATGAATTGCCCGAGCGTGCGCGCCGGTTCATCTCTGAACAACTTTCGATATTTTAGCCGTAACTTTCTCTACAAGTATCCGATTGAGTTGATTCAAAATGCATTGAAAATGTAATTCAAAGGATACAATTCTTATAGAAATGCAATTTTTCCATTTCGAACATTTGCTATCCGAAAAATAGGTCTCAACTTGTGGATAAAAATCCATAGTATAACTTCTTCGGCTGAAATTGATTTGTAAAAATACTTCCACTATGTTTCACTCATTCGACCTCCATTTACATCCAATTAATCATATATGATCTTCAGTCCTCCTTTTGTGCTCCGAATCAACTATTGGATGTTTACACTTTGGTCCCCCAAAAGTCCCCCAAAACTTTGGATTTCCGTCGTTTTCGCACGTTTTTCGTTCCTTTTTTTCCAAATCCACCAATTTGCATTGAGTTCAACCTAAAAAAAAATTAACACAAAATTAAGTTATAACTCTTTCAAATCACTAACAAATACTCTAATTTAATGACCTAAATAAGTGTATAAAATACACTTCTCACACATTAACGTTGGATTCAAATCGAAAGATATCCTTACCTTATGTATAAGTGCTGTTAAACTTGAGTGTGAACTCATTATATATTTGAATAATGTATACAATGAGGAGTGATTTGGAGTGGTTAAATGTTGATCGACCATGAGAAAATCAAGCGAAAGCAAAACGAGAAGAAAAAATGGAGGTGGCGGAAAATTGCATGATCTCCCAGCCTCGTGTATTCAAAACAAATGCAAAAATGTTAAACTAGGTGGTCATCCGGTTTTGTATTGGACAATTGCCCCGTGCAAATTTTTGTCCATTGAGATTTTGAATTATTGTGTCTTTTCATCAAGTTTCACACCTTTTTGCCTTTATTTTTTGCACATTTTCGTGCATGATTGTTGAAGTACCATACATAGGGGTGGTTTTCATGATTGAAAATATATCTTTAACATTAAATTTATATCATTAACATCCAAATTAAAGATCAAACCAAGTTTTAATATTTCGTTCTTAAGTTTCTTTCTCAAGTTTGTTTGCTTGATTCAAATTGTGGATTAAGGTTTTGATTATTCCTACAAACTATTTGCCTTTGAAAGTCTTCAAGCACTTATCTCCGATGATGACAAATATCGTTTGAGGACAACGATTTATAATCATATTCAAATCTTTCATTTGACGAGATTCTTTCTGATTTTCTTGTTCTTCATCGACTTTTGTACAACATTTGTGTCCTTTACTGCTTAGCGAACCTCAATTAGGCTTGAGCATCAACATAATCCCTATCTTTGTTGTTCCCGCTTTGTCTTTTCCTATAAACTATATTTCATTTGTCTTTTTCTTGATTACTCCCCTGAGAATATTAATGCCTTTGATCCCTAACAAGTAACATCTATACTCTTTTAATCTTAATTAATATTATAAATTGATGAAAAATATTTAAAAATACCCTCCAACATCGATGAAGAAAAATCACAAATTAAAACTGTCACCAAACATATTTCTCAAAATTCTTATCTAAATATCGAGATATTACATCCAAAAATAAAAAATAAAAAAATTAGGTCACTTCTACTTCGAAATCCAACTTTCAAATAAAAGAATAATCTCGCTACAAATTAACTGAAAAAGGAAAAAACTAAAAAGAAACTAGATGGTGCAAGACTATGTCCCTTTTTGATAACCATTATTTCAAAACTTTTTTAATTCTCATACTCATTTTTAATCACAAGTTTACACAATAAAATATTTTGTACATAAATTCAAAAAAATTCCCTACTTTTTAATTAACACAAATTCTCCAAAAAATCACTATTCAAAAATTAATTTTCTCAAAATAATAACATCAAACAGGGCTATATATGCTTGAAAAAGATGCCCGGCATGTTCATCTTAACTAAAAAAATTCGTTTACAAGTACAAAGCCCCAAGTCAAATATCCAATCTGGTCCGTGGGAGTTTTGTCCGATACTTTTATCCTTATTTATCGATGTAGGTTAACGTTGTTGCTGCTGCTCAATTTTTCATCATGAGGGGACTAAAGTAGCTCACAAATTAGTTTCGTTCTTTTTAGTTGATTGAATTAGTTGCAAGTGGACTGATTGCATTCCCGAAATTCTTTTGTCTATTGTCTTCCCAAATTTCTTTTGCCTACTATTTGTGGCTTAAAAAAAAGGGGTACAATTTTAAAACAAATAATTACTTCACATAAGAAATGGCTTATTAACACAAAACATTCATACGTTTAGCTTTTAGTGTGCAAAACGTTCCCATGTTTCAATTTTTTTTCATTTACACCCCTATTTCAACGTTTCATTGTGGAAAACGTCATTTTCATTCATTTTTATCCAATTTCTCAATTAAGAATTGTAAAATGACAAATATACTCTCTTATTTAAATAAAACAAAAGAAAAAGAAAAAAACAAATTGCAATCATACTCTTTTTTTTTAAAAAAAAAAAAAGTACAAATAAATCACAAATAAATTAAATAAAAAAATAAAAAGAAAAGAAAAGTCGTCTTCTTCTTCTTTCCCCTCTCCTTCTCTCACCCACTCCCATCCCCATCCCTATCCCTCACCCTCAGCATGAAACGAAACCAAAAACATAGATTGGAAAATACTGGAGGACGTAGAAATTCTAAAAATCAATCTCTCATATTTCTTACTAAATGATATAGAAATACTTAGATCGATTTTATGATTAAACAAAAGAGGGCTTTTCTTCTCATTATTGTCAGGGCATTGTTCTTGACTACCACAAGTTTTCTTGAATGGGGATGACTTTTCTGTATGTGGCACTCACAGTACTTGTGATGGGGCACTACATCTCTTGAGAACATCTATTTCTTGTCATCCGTTCGCTTGCACCTCTCTAGATAACTAATCACTGTACTCAAATACCAATACCAAGAAACATCTTTTTAAAAGTCACATCTAATCGAATACCAAAAATGTAAAAAGACGAAATCATCGAAGAAAAAGAAGATCAGCTGGTACAAGGGTGAAAATGCAAAAGTTTGAAACGTATGGATGTTTCGCACACTAAAGGCCAAACATATGGACGTTTTGTGCTAATAAATCCTATAAATCATGGTTTATTTAAATAGAAGGGTATATTTATCATTTTATAATTTTTAATTGAGAAATTCGATAAAATTTGATAAAATGACGTTTTTCATAATGAAACATTGAACTATGAATGAAAATGCAAAAATTTGAAACGTGTGAACGTTTTTCACACTAAGAGCTAAACGTAGGAACGTTTTAGGCTAATAAGCCCAGAAGAAAGATCGAAATATAAATTTAGTTATTTCCAAAGTGAGATATAATTCACTTCAAAATAAGAGAAAACTAAGGTATACTAGAAAAAAAAAAAAAAAAAAAAAAAAAAAAAAAAAAAAAAATTTATAAAAGCTTAGCCACACAAGCCGTCCTCTCTCGTCTCTTTTGGTATCTAACGTAAAGGCACTATCATTTAAAATTTTCGTTTATTACAAAGATTAACACACATAACTTAGTAATTGTCAAGATTCTAAAAACTCTTCTTATAAATATTCCCCCACCAAAATTCTTCTTCTCATTAGATCTCAGTTCAAACTCTTTGAGAATAATTGGTGAAAATGGAAGTAATGAACAGATTCATAGCCATTAAGGCCTCCATAGATGGATTCCCTCAAGAGTCTGATTTTGAAATCAAGACCAAAACACTTTCTTTATCCATTGGGGTTGGTACAAATCAAGTACTTGTGAAGAATCTGTATGTATCAGTTGACCCTTATCAACTCAACCGTATGAAGAGTCATAGTTCGTCGCAGTCGGCTATATATTTCTCTGCCGCCATAATTCCCGGTGAGGTAAGTTATCGAAATGATCAGTACAATTGACTAGATTTTAACTTCTATATTTCAGACTTTCGATATTGTATCGTCTACCATACCAAACAACCCTTTAGGAACAATATATTAAGATTTGGGGTACCATCTTAAAAGGTCAACCTTATTAAGAGGAGTAGCCCAAAATCTTTATTAATTGGTCTGTGTCAACATCATTTATCGATCTGGGATATAAATCCCTTAACACAATATCGAACTAAACCTTTAGGTATTTCTTGATGTGCTAAACTATATTGAACTAGAAACAATTAAACTTGTGATTGTTCTATCCAATTTATTCTATTCCTCAAACTTGTTTATTGACACTCAGAAGTTTCTTTGATCATTGACAGGCCATTGATACATATGGTGTGGGAAGAGTGGTGGAATCTGAGAAGCCTGATTTTGAGAAGGGTGATTTGGTTGTTGGGCTTCTTAGCTGGGGAGAGTACACCATTGTAAAAGAAGGTGCACTCTTAAATAAGTTAGATCCCATGGGTTTTCCCTTGCCTCACCATGTAGGAACTCTTGGTAAGTGTCTCTAATCTTAATACCGTTTCTTTGTTTGGCGATGCGCATCATGGTACTTCGTAACACGTTTTCGATGTAAAACAGTTCTTTGTTCGTCACCTGATGTGTTTCACTAGACGTTAAAGACATATTTGATACGGTTGAATTGTACATGATTAAGGAAATAAAATATGAGAATTGTTCGTTTGTACCTTCAAAAGTCATACATAGTTACTAAGCACCCGTTTGGCCCTGATTATTTCACATTATAATGAGAGGAATAGTAAGTTTTTTGGAGAATGTGTAGTTAATAAAGAAAGAAAAGTTTTTGAATTTACGTGGAATATTATTTTATTAGAGAATATGTGATTTATTAGAAAAGAGAGAGAAAATATTTATAATGTAATGGAGAATAATAGGAGCAACCATACTACATGTACCGAAATGGATAACAATGTAGGATGATCGAACACTCACATATAGGGGGGCCCGCTTTTTGGGAATTTTTTAATCACGCGGGCCCTCACGCACGTGAGAGGTTGTCAACCTCCATTGTCATCTATTTATGTGAGCCAGCCTTCATGTAAGTGTCCATTCTCAAATATTCTCTACGTGAGAGATGGATTCCTTATTAGAAGAAGCCAAATAGTATGAAATCACATAAATTATCCGCCTAACACTAAGACTTCGTCAGTTGTGATGTCTATTTGAAATTAATTAGTCCGGAATATTCCTCTATGACATCTATTATGTACAATTTTCTTATTTTTAGTAATGTGGAAATCATTTCTAAATTTTTTTATTTATTAAATTGCTGTCGTCCCTCACTCTCTCTCCCCTTTTCCTTTCTAAAATTATTCTCTTTTTCTCATATTATCTTTCTTTTTTCTTATATTCGACGTGCGACTTCATCCTTTTATGTGTCAGGATTTTCATCGACAGAATATTTAATTTCAAAAAATAATCGTCATTATTTTATTTAACAGCATGATATATATATGTACACAGCACTGTAGATTTTGCATGTGTCCTAGGAGTACTCGAACCGCACCTCAATTTTATACTACAATCTAGAATACTACCATAGACACACAAAATTCGTATGTAACTTAACCAAGTAAAAGAAATTTTGATTTTTATTAATGGATTTCTCTCGTGCTATTTTGTTCTTAAACTTCGCTTAGAATAGCCACTGAATCTTCGGTTGAGAATTATAAGACTTTAATTTTATTCCACTGAGCGCAATCAATTTTAAAAAAGAAAAATAAACACTCAAAAATATGCAAGATTTATAAAGATTCGTCTCAACGTGACATTACATCTTCTCCTGCGCTGCCGTAATTCACTATGATGAAAAAAGATTTACAAAGAAAAATCGCATTCCTATCTTCTCTAGCCTTTCTTTTTTTTTCTTTTTAATGATAATAATAAAGTATAAGGAGGACTCCCTATTTATAAAACAAATTAGGACAAAACTGAATTTTAAAAGGACTCCAATTCCTTAATAAAATTTTACAAAAATACAAATTTATAAATGGTCCTTAATGAAATTTTGTCCTGAGGTCCTCTTGTCCCCTTCCAACCCCCATTGCGGCCTCAGCAAGATGGTCAATCTGCAATCAGTTCTGCGAAGTGATAATAATTAGACTCCACAATTTAACATCTTTCAACATAATCACATAATTTATTTCACAGGATTTAGTGGACTTGCTGCCTATGGAGGATTTTTTGAAGTGTGCAAACCTAGGAAGGGTGAGACAGTATTTGTGTCTGCTGCATCTGGATCCGTAGGATGTTTGGTTGGACAATATGCTAAGCTCTTTGGCTGCTATGTTGTTGGCTGTGCTGGTACTAGTAAAAAGGTCTTTTTTTAATCATCCTGTTTGCCCTCTTTTCATTAAATTTCTCTAAGTAGATAACTGAAATGTTGATTGGATTATAGGTTGATCTGCTCAAGCAAGAGCTTGGTTTTGATGATGCATTCAACTACAAGGAGGAAACTGATCTTAAGTCAGCTCTCAAGAGGTTAGATTTTCTGTTTTTATATATGAAATTCGACGTGATTTGACATTACAAGAGACAAATTTTGTAGCTTGTTTCTCTTCCTCCATGCTGTCCAGTACAACGTGCTAAAATATATCTTTAAAGATGGTCTTATAATTAAATGGAGCATCATGAAGTGACAAGAAGGATGTGATACAATTTATAGTTTTCACGTTCAGTCTAATTCAATCTGGTGTACAAACGTATCATTGGAAATTCTTGTTAACGCAGGTACTTCCCCGATGGTATTGACATATACTTCGATAATGTCGGAGGGGAGATGCTTGAAGCAGTAGTTGACAACATGAATACATTCGGTCGAGTTGCCGTTTGCGGAATAATTTCTGAATACACAAACGATGGCAAGAGAGCTGCACCAAACATGCTAGATGTCGTGTACAAGAGGATCACAATTCAAGGATTTTTGGCTAATGATTACATCAAACTGTATGCAGATTTCTTTTCAACGACGGTGGAGCACCTTCGAGCGGGTAAAATGAAGGCCCTTGCAGACATTTCTCATGGTCTCGAAAATGTACCATCTGCTTTCATAGGACTCTTTCGTGGGGATAATATTGGGAAGAAGATTGTCCAAATTGCAGATGAATGAGATATTTGCTAATTTTGTTGGAGTTTGAAACCAAAGTTGTAATGCTATCACTTAAGTAATAAG